>JAPVRG010231376.1:0-14071 GCA_029783565.1 Rhagoletis cerasi | reverse complement strand
AAAAAAATTGTTAAAAATTCGAAAAAATTCGAATGAAATCGAATTTGCACCACCCAATTTCGAATCGAATAATCGAATGGTTGGGCAATGTTCGAAATTCGGAAAAAATCGAATTTCAACCATCACTACCCATCCCTAGTTTGAACCATATTTTCCTTCTATCATAGCGTGATCAATTTAGCTATTATTTGATCAGGGGCACCAAAATCGCTTCATGGATGCTGGTCTCTGGTACTAAAAACTACATTGTCGAAGGTCTTGCCATGAAAGCTGAAATTCCCTTTTGTTGGACCAAATGTGCCTTCTTTGCACAGACTGGCGTTAAAGTCACCAAGCACGATTTTAACATCGTGGCGAGAGCAGCGCTCATACGCTTCTCCTAGGCGCTTATAGAAACGCTCCTCCTCCTCCATTGGACCAAGCACATAAAGTAGGCTTTAAGAGGATGGTGGCAATTTGTTCACTGATGGGGTGAACCTGGAGACAAGGTTTCAGAGTGCTATCTCGTGGCAGCTGGAGTACATGTCGCACGCTGCATATTTTTTGCAGTCATTCGCCGTCCATCGCATCTCCGGTACTTTGATGATGTCAGCCTGGCATTTATATACGACGTCCGACAGTTGGATAGAGGCACTTTTCCCTATACAAGCTCCGGACATTCCAGGAGTATAGCCGTTTCGTTTGTGGGGGTTGTGCTGGAAAGGTTTTTAAAGATGAACATATATAGGTACATATGCAGCGATCCGCTTGCTTCAAGTCAGACGTCTGATCCTACTGGTGAGCAGGCGCTGCTGACTTCAGTGAGCCCTTAAACCGAATAAGTCGGAGTGGCCCCATCGAAGCTCTCTCTCTTCCTGGCGCAACGCAAAGATTTTCACGTGTTGGTTACCACATATCGCACATGGTTGTTCATAGTGCGCATACGGGGACACAAGAGTCGAGCTTGAGTGTGATCGTACAGTTGCAAATGCATCCCAACAGGGACGACTACAACTCATTGCACTTCCAGATGTATGAAGTATTTAAGTAAAAGTTACATAAAAACACAGAATTTCCTACCAGCTTATGGGTTCATAATTTGTGCAAATACATAGAACTTCGTTGAGTGTATTTGAACAACCAATAATAAATGTGGTTTTTCTTCAAAAATTCCTTCCATCAAAGCCACCAAAATTTTTGTGAATCAGCTGAGAATACTCAAACAACAAATGGAAATTTCTTTTTTTTGGATAGTTACAGATAGATATGTATGTACGCATGTATGTGACCACATACTTCCCTAAACTCCAAAATATCATAACCACTAGTTGGAAGAGCGATGAAAAAATATTCACAAAAACAATAAATGCTTAGCAGCAGATTCACCCTTTTCAACCAACACTCGCCTCTTAAATCCGTGCCAGGGGTGACATTTAAAGTATGTAATCATTTTCCTGCACCAGAAGCAAATCTTACGTTCGTCTCACTAAAAGTCTACCACATCTAATCATAATTCACGAACGCAGTCACAGAGTCACCGAGTGTCAATCGAAAATGCGATTATTTTGTGCACTTTTGGCAATTCATAGGTATTTGTATGGAGATATAAACATAGTGCAACAATAACAAAAACCATTGCGATGTAGTTACATACACACTTGTGTATCATCACTGCTGCTCGGTGCGAATTTCTCAGGCGTAGAAAGCCAAAAACAAGAAGCAAGAGAAGTAGTGGAAGCTGTGGTGAACTGTGTGAGGACCAAATCGCAAGTTAATACAATTATTTCCGAATCAGTGATTGGCATACGGCGGCGCACAGTGGTTTAGCCCCATACATTGTTTGTAGAAAATTAGAAGGAGTAGGCGTAGGGCTTTTATTTTTCGCATGTAACCTCTAAGGACATACATCAATAAAAAAACGAAAAATTGGTGTGATCGGTTTAATTTAAAGCATACCTCCCATACAAACATAACCTCAAAAACGCCTTAAAATGCCATTCAAAGGGCACCGATGAATGAAGGACTCCGAAATTTCCTCCATATATTCACAATAGTGGAGAAAGTAAACATACAAAAAATTTGCAAAATCGATTCACTTTAACACATACCTCCCATACAAACCTAACCTCAAAAACGCTTAAATATGTAATTAAAAGCGCAGCGATGAATGCACTACTCCGAAATTTTGGCCATATATTTATAATGATAATATAAGCAAACACTCTTAAAATGGCTTTAATCGGTTTGTTTTTACGCACACCTCCCATACAAGCCTAACCTCAAAAAACTTAAAAAAGCTATTAAAAGGTAAAGAAAAGTCGTTGTATTATACAAACTGCATACTTATGCAAGCTAAGTTATAAAAAAAATGGAAAGCAGAAATGTATGTATGTAAAAATGGTGCCTCACGGTGGGTAAAACTGATTGTCCTGTAAGGTTAAAAACTGAAAAAATTTATTTTTAACTATTTTCAATCATTTATTTTATAAATAATACAAATAGTCCACAATTCATCATCCATTTCATTTTTTTCATTCCCATTTAACCAGTCCTAGTTCTTAAAAAACAAATTTTTTTTCCTCTCGATGCAGCATGCCACTTTCTGTTAAAAGTAGGCAAACAAGATTTACTTACTCCAATATAAATTTTCTCAAGACCTCTTTGTGTAAGGTTTGAATATTTATTTTTAAGGTTTTCGATAAACGTATGCACTTCACGATTACTTGCATTGCGATTTCAGCTAACTCTGAATTGGGAATGTTGAAATTTGCCAAACTTGCTAAATTCGGTGTTACTTTCTGAAACAGATAAAATATGTAGTAAAAAATAACATACTTTACTACGTCGTTTAAAAGTTAATTACTTTCATTATTTATGAATTCTAATGTTTGCACTATTTTCGAATAAAATTAGGTTTGTTAGTTAAATCACTCTTTACAAAAAGAATTGCAGATAATTGCAGCTGAAATAGATTACATATTAATCCTTACTAGTATAGGAATAATTAGTGCTATATCACAACAAACCGGTCGGAGCAGAAAAAAAGATGCAGTCCATTGAATTAAGAAATGCGCGAAAAAAATACTAATTTCTTTAAATTAAATATTTATGTATACTGGACGGAAAATCATGTCATGTAATGAGATTTTCAATAATTAGACATATGCCTCTTATGATAAACAATAAATGTTCTGTTAAGGTGATGTTCGTTTCAGAGTTCTGTCACTTGAAACAAGTATGTATTTTAAAAATTTTTTATGTCGGTATTCAGACCCATGACTTTACTGAAATTATATTGGCTGCCAAATCTTGTAAAACCGGGTCACCCAAAGGGTGTAGTATTAGTAACAAGTATAAAAAACGACAAAATGCTACCTTCACCAATATAATGTTTTCCGCCGAAATCCCACTGTGCGGCGCCTAAAGACATATTAATGCGCCACAGCAGCCTGAGCGCACATACACACCCATACACACTTACATAGATATGTACTTTCTCAATGCAATCCAGTCACATTTTCCACGCTCGCCAAACAATGTAATAAATATATGACGCTGCAGCTACCAATCGCCCAGACACGCGTGAAAAATAAAATGATTATAACATTTTGCGCCAAAAAGAGTTCAAATGGAAAACCACAAAAAGTGCCAAAAGTTTCTCAGCTTTTGACTTTTAACCATCTTTTATTGCAGCATCGGTGTAATCGAATACTTTTCAATTGCTTTTTGTTCGCAAAATGTCATGGCATTAAAATATTTTGTAACAAAAGCCCATGGCCGTGCGCCTAAAAATATGTTCGCACAAAGATTAGCGCGAATTTGTATGGGTATTGAAGCAACATTAGTTGCCTAACGCCCCTTCGAGGGCGTAAGCGCCCGACGCTTGACTGGATTTCTGATGATTTATGAGTTGGTAAACAAAAGCGCAGCGGCAACGCCCCGTAAGCAAGCAGCGCGCTCCACATTCTCTTTATTCCTTTCCTCACTTCCTCTGCCTATCACTAAGCTAAATGAGCACTACCTTATAAATCTCATTATATTCAAGGTGCAATCGTCGTGTGACTTTATGACTCAGACATTCAGCGGCAATGTGTTTGTTTGTCTGTGCTTTGATTTAAACGTGTTAATCATATTATTTACACCATCAAGGATTAACTCTCAATGACACTGCGCCCTCACTGCGTTGCATATACAGGGTGTCCAAGAAGTATCACGACAAACTTGAGGAGAAGGTGTGTGGGGTGGTGAGCTCCCTGATAAGCAACAATTTTTCAGGTAAGAGTGTCATCGTTTTTGACATCTGAAAATTATTATTTTTTTTTGAATATTCAACAATTTTTTGAGCTTGAGGCCGTCTTATATGAAAATTCTTGTGGAAAAAACAACAATTTACATTTTGGTAGGAATTATAGCTGCTATTTCGGAGATCACCACATCTCCTCATCAGACTCCTTTACTGGGGCTCGAACCGACGACCACAGTGTTCAAAGCCAGCGGGCTACCCACTGCGCTAAGCTCGCTATGTAACTTGTTGTTGCTTTTCCACGTTTTCATATGTTTAGCCAACTACAATCAAGCGCAGCTATTCCGTTGCTATTTACTTGATCATTTTTTTATTTAAAAGAATCGAGCCTTTTCATGTATTTTCTTTATAACTGCATGTACTTTTTTTAATTTTTTTTTTATTTCTTTTTCATTTCCACGCTGTTAAAGAAAATGCCTGAAAAGCCGTTTTTTTTTTTCAATTCAAAAAAATTTCAAAAATTTCAAAAACGGTAGCTCACCCCCCTTCCCCTAAGTTCTCCTCAAGTTTGTCGTCATACTTCTTGGACACCCTGTATATACATATATAAAGACCACTGCTCACATTGCTGATGTCTCATAGTTAGCTGCTTCTTTTCTATTTCATGCCGTAAAGGTTTTTCTAATAGCTGAAAATATTTAATGTTCTTACTCTTCGCATTGGCAGTGATGCGAAAGTTATGAAAGTAAAAAGCATCCCTCATGAGTATGAATGCTACAGTGGAAAAAATACGAGTCCGAATTTTCACTACCAGTACCCAAAAAACTGCTAACACTGAATCCGTGTGAATTTGAAAACATTTGATCATTGTGATGAATATCATTTTCATATCAATACCAAAGAACGCAAATCTATAAGAATGGAGAACACGTTATAATTGTAGCGAGTGTGAGTACCAGGAGCGTGCCTCTCTTTTGCCCAAATACGTTTTTTGATTGGATGAAAAAAGAAGGCACGCTCCTGTTACTCATACTCGCTAAAATTATAGATTTACGTTCTTTGTCAATACTCATACTATGACAAAAAAAAATTTTGAAAGAATTGTGGGGCACAAATTTAACCAGTACACACTGGGAAATTTGGCCATTAATTATGGCTAAACAATCGGATGATTAAAAGAAATTACTTTTTTATTGATTGACATATGACCAAATCTACAGGAAATTTGAGTTTTTTTTTTAATTTTAAGACCAGATGAACTGTTAAACACACTTCCGCACAAAAACGATGACTTATTCTGGGTTCAGCGTTCTGCGCAAAAATTTGTTTATCAAATAATTTTGCCTCTAAGACATAAGCCTGAAAAGTGCACTGGCAACATTACAAAAATTTTAGTGTCACATTCTTAACCCTTGACTGCCGAGGGGTCCAAAGGGGTGACTTTTTCGTTTGAGATTTTATTAAAAATGTTTGAATGCAATTTTTTCTTAAAATACGGATGGAAAAAATAAAAATACCAGCTAGTTATAAAAGTTATTAATACAGTTGCTGTTTTTGAAAAATGTTGCCAAATTATACCGATTTCAACTGAAAACCTGAAAGACCTGAATTTCATTGTGGGAAGAACACCTAAAGATCTGCAGCTTCATCTGTGATGTGAGCAAGCTATGGTCGACCGTAAGGTCGCTCTCCAACCCTACCTATCGGGATTACAGAGTGGAAATTTCCTTCCGCGCCTTGTCGCACCCTTTGCGATGGTTGAGCTATTTTAGACGACAATTCACATTGCATCCTTCGGTGGACCGAGCGAAGCGTCGAGGTCCTCAACCTGTCAATGGCCACTCTCGTCATTCCCATTTATGGAAATTGCTTAGGCCGGGGGGTCTGCCTACAGAGGAGAGTATTATCGTCCGATAACACACCCCTCTACCGTAGCGAAGACGCTGGGGGCCTTGCACTTCACTTACCACCTGGCCCCAGCGAAGCATCAGCATGGCTTCCAAAAAGTGCATAGGAGCACTACAACACTTAGCCCTATGAGAGAAAGGTCCTAGTAGCGCTAGAACTGTCAAAGACATTTTCTTTAGCTCATACGTTGACGATTGTTCGATGCCAAGGAGCCTAATTATCTCCCCACGAAATCCTCACCAACCATTTTTACCACCTGGACGAAAGGAGGCAGGCTACGGCTGCGAATTCACATCGTCGGGTACCAATTCCAGCAGTGAACTGCCCTAAAGTTCTTTTGGTAAACTTTGGTAGCCTGCTTCCTTTCTCAGCACACGCAACCACAATTGCCAATAAATTACAGATACATAACTAAGTTCCGAAATCGCTCGTCGGCAGCACTTAGAGCAAAGACAAAGAACACTTGTTGGCAACATGCAAGGCAATCGGCCGGTCGTTTCTAAACTACAATACAGCACTTTGGACAGCTACAGAATGCCTTCTGATGTCGACTAAACATCACCTTCATAGTGAGGCCCAGATTCTCCTAGTAAGAGAGCATAATATGCTCAGCAAACAAATCCTTTTCGGTTGCTGCAGACGTGAGCAGCCGACAGCCACCTGCTTGAAACGGAACGTCCACATTTGCACGTCAGAAGGCATCTTACGAACTGAAGCTTGAGGTGTTATTTTTGAATGGTTCAAATGTGTAACGGTATCAACATGACGTATTTCATCCAAATGGTATGAAACTGCGTACAAATTTGTTAATATTTAGGCCCGACACTCTGTTAAAGTTGACTCACTTCGAGTGATTGTTATTTTATATCAAAACGTAGTTCATTACCTTCACATTTTTCTGTTGCTTGTATCAATTGTAATCTGTTTTTTTCTTCTTTATATTGAATTGAGTGGCTTATCCTTATCATGTCTGATACCAGTGGTGGTAATCTTATGCATTATTATAGTCTAGAAATATCATATACGAAAATGATAAAAATATTGCAAGTCTTTCTCGGGTTAAGAGGGCTTAAAAATTTTGCAGGCATTTGCAGGTTTTGAAATTACCTGTTTTTCTAGTTTAATTTATACTCTCAATATTAGACAACAAAAAAAGTGCCCCTACGTGCGCCATCAATTTATTTTTAATTTTTTTTCAGTATTGACTCATTTAGAGATTCGAGAAATGGCTTTCATATAAGCATCTGACAAAGGATGTGGCTTGTAATGAGTTGATGTCGTATGTTTTGGTGAAATTTTATATTCCCGTTGAATTTCTCAAGCCAGTTTTGAAAAAATTTATTAAAAAATTCGAGCTGCGCTGGAAACCCTGTTTCAGAGGCCGAGGAAAGTTTTTGTTAAAAAATGAAGATTGGTTGAGACCATCTATAAAATTAAACCAAAGAGAAGAAAACACTGATAATTCAGGACCTTCTATGCAAGGGAGACACACAAAGCGTTTGAAGATTTATGTAAGAGAAGCCAGCAAATGAAAGTCAATGACTTGGTATCAACAACGAGTGCCTAAGAACTTTCATTCGCAACTCATGTAAGTCCGATAAAGAACTGCGTCCACCTAAGGAAACATTAAGTTTGATTATCACCACAAAACCAAGTACATCGACATACTTAGCTGAATTTTTTTCTGCCTGGAACAAAATATTTTCTGCAAAACAGGTGTGAATGAAGTAGAAGCCGAGATTAAATTACAAGATCTTTTGGATATTACTATAAGGCGAATTTGTGAACTACAAGCGGAAGTAATTGAACAATATTCTAGTGAAAAGTTGGTTTTGTTTTGTAAATGGGGAATAGATAGATGCTCCGGACGAAGTAATTACAGACAGTTAGTTAGTTTCGACGCAGTTAAAAATATGTACTATTATTATAAATTAACCCTACACTTTTTATGTGGGTATTGAAAAACGTAAAAATGTACTTAGTACTTGTAGTCATTTATGTTAAACAGAACATCAAAATAAGTTCATCTAGAGAAGGCATTCACTCGGAAAAATTATAAAAATGGATATTGTGATATAACTTTAAAATGTGGACTGGATAGCAACCCGAAAATACTTCTAGTTTTAAATACTTCCGACTATCTTTCTTTTTTTATAATTTAACGGTTAGTGTATCTCACACATTTCTTGTGACCATACTTTAGACTATATTTCCGGTACCGGTAGAGGTATCGAAACATAACATTATTTCGAAGGAGATACGAGCTTTTCGTGCTAAATGTGAGCTCTGAATTACTGTGCGACACCGAGATTCTTCAGGACACGCGTTTAAATTTTTCAATTTGCTCCCAAAATGTAGAAATAAGTCTTCTTACGCGGAAACTACAAAAGATTTTAGCAGGAAAATTCGTACAAAATATGAAGCATTATATAACGTGAAATTATGCATCATTTGCTCAAAGCTTTCTCTTTTTGAGTTATGACAATCTTTTAGTAAATGAGCGATATGTCATCTCCATGGATTGTCTCCATTCATCAGCCTCATCGGAGCTCGCAACTCTTTGGCATTTCGCCTCGTCTTTCACTTACTTGTCAAGACATACCAAATGGACGCTTTAAAGACTCGCAGTTCGGTAATTAATTGAAACCCACAGTGTACCGGTGCACACACGAATTCCAACTTTTTCTATTTTGCGATACGCATGCTTTCCGAATTAGGTTTTATAGCGCAGCAAAAAAAGTACACAAAATTACATCTTCTAACACACTGTGCCAAATCAGTCCTACACAAGTACTCCATACATCATTATTTAACAGCTACCAGTTTGGTCAAATGCATCCACCGCTACTGCGTTGACACTTTCACCAAAAATATTTGAGACATTTACCAACACAATTCTCGGACAATTTAGTAGAAACACTCCCACGGGGATATCGATGACATATGTAAAATGTAAGCCATAAAGCCGATCGGTATGAAAATTCACAAAGTCAAAAGAGCAGCCAACAACCCAGTGAGTGCCAATAGCAAGAGGGTGCTAAAACTTTAAATAAGCGGCAACGCGTGCGCTGTCACAAATCGGGCGAACAAACGATTCGCTTGCTACTCAATGACCAAGCAATTGCAATGTGCTACTACTACAGGCAATGATTTGATTTTTGCATAGCCAAATAGGAAAATTGTTGCAATGGGCCCACTACAAGAGGGTAAGTTTTCCATCAAAGCGGCTGTTTATATGTATGTATGTACATAAGTACGAATATGTAAGCGTTTGAGATGATTCAATGCTTTAACCGAGGGTGCTGCTGTATGGCTGTGGAATGAGTGACGGTGCGGCTGGTGCGTCAGCCGTTGCGGTTGCTGTAATGAATATCCGCTTATGTGTGGCAAGCGGTGCGCACGCACTAAAAATGAAGGGTGCGTGCGAGACCATTTGAGATGCGCCAAGAACGGGGCGGTGGTGTGCCGTTGAATACACTCTAATTTATGATGCTGTTTGCCGCTAATCGTCCTGCGTTGTGCGGCGCATTTTCATGGCCATTGAATGTGTCAACCTGCTACCCCCCAACTACTTGCTTGGCTGTGCCGTAAGTTTATTACTTTTTTATTCATTTCGGATTTATTTTTTATTTTTTTTTTTTGAGAAATATGAAGGGACAATTTGTGTGCATTGAATGGGTAAGTTTAAGTGACTGTTGCAATATGGACAAGTGACAGTGATTGAAAAGGATGCTGAGGAGGAACGAAGCGTGTGGTGGGTGAAGCAGTGGAAGCTTTCGATCTTGAAAATCTGTGTGTGAATGCTGTAATATACTTCGTAAAGTTACATAAGTAAAAAATCACCACGCATATCAAATTACAAATTTATGAAACAATTTGCAGGCGCTCGATATAAATCAAATAGCGTAATGCGATAAAGTAGTTGACTGGTTAAAATTATGAAAGATAAAACCGAAGGAACATAAGTCAATGGCTGCTCCCGAAATTTGAAATAAGAGTTTTATTTGTTATCCTACTAATATTATAAATGTGAAAGTTTGTGAGTGAGTGAGTAGGTTTGTTGCTCTTTCCCGCTAAAACGCCTTAATATTTTTCAATGAAATTTAACAGACAGATACACTATAACCTGAAATAGAACTTAGGATATTTTTTTAAGAGAGATGCCACCTTTTTCAAAAGTTAGAGTTAATTAATTATAAATTTAAGTAAAATGTTACAACAATGTGAGTGTCAAATGAAAGAGGGGTTCAAAGCTATTTATTTCGAAAATATATTTTAAGTGTGTTGCCACCTGTTAAAAAGTTAAAGTCAATTTACTAATAAGCTAAATAAAATATCACAACAGTATGGATGTCAGACTAAACTGGTTCAAAAACGGTTTATTTCGCAAGTATCCTTTAAGAGGGTTGCCACCTGATCAAAAAGTTATAATCAATTTACATAACAAATTGAGCGTAATATTTTAATATGGGTATCAAACGAGAGAGTTTTAAGAAATCTTTATATTAGAAATATTTTTGAAGGGAGTTTGCCACCTGTTGAGAAATTCTAATTCAATTTGGCTAACAAGTTAAATGAAATATTTTGATAGGGGTGGCAAACAAGAGAGAGAGGAGAAAGTTTAATTTCGAAAATATTTTTGAATAAGG
Source organism: Rhagoletis cerasi (assembly GCA_029783565.1). NCBI lineage: Eukaryota > Metazoa > Arthropoda > Insecta > Diptera > Tephritidae > Rhagoletis > Rhagoletis cerasi. The sequence goes on along the minus strand of JAPVRG010231376.1, from coordinate 3,292 downwards.
TTGTTGGCTGTTAATAAAGTTAAAAACGGTTTAAATACCAAGTTAAATAAAATATGGGTATCAAACGGAGGTTTTAAGAAAGCTGCATCCATTTAAAAAATATTTTTGACGAGCGTTGCCACCAGCTCATAAATGTGAAAATATGTGTGCAAGTAAGTGCGAGTGTTTGGCAAAAATTTAGCATACAGATAGCTTATGACCTGTATTAGCATATCGCATATTTTTGAAGGGGGTTGCCACCTGTTTAAAAAGTGAACTATTATTTTATATTATAAGTTAAACAAAATTCTTCACTTTGGATACCAAATGAACTAGATTTAAAAAAGCTTTATTACGAAAACATTTTCCTGAAGCTCCTCATGAATCAACTGATTGGGCCTTATCAGTGCTACTTCAGGCCTGGCAAACCGACCATTGACTAAATCTTCCTAGAAAATGCCTCGATAAACAAATCGGCGCTCATCGTTTTTTCGGCGATTTCACAGTCACTTTCGAAAGCATGACTAGGGTCTTCGTCTATGCTGCCATGCACAAATTTGAGACAGCTTATTTAGAAAGAGAGGCGAAAAAGCTTGGTACCTACAATGGTGCACAAGTACTGGCAACACCAATTATGGATGGACAATGAAAGCAAAAGAGCTCACGACCAGAATGGAAAGTCCAATTACTGAAGGGCAGCTAAATTAAAAGATTTCCTAGAAAGATACAGACACATAGATTATTGGTTAAGGAATTAGTTACATAAAGGCTTAAGTATACTACTTTTATTGGATTTTCAATTACCTACTAATTTTTTATATGTGAAGGGGTAAGAATCATAATGGTCTAAGTAACTTTTTTTGAAAATATAAGCTACACCCCTATTTGTATAGTTAAATATAGTGTTTATTTGGCGACAAAGAGATCCAAATCATTTCGGACATTGTAGTGCCATCTATTGGCCGGGCAATAAACGTTCTAAATTTTATTGCATTAATTAGTATTTAAAATGGGAAAATTTAACTTAACTTCTACCATTTATTCCACCTATACATCATGATTTTTATTTAAATATTCCCCATGAGACAAAAGCAAACAACAAAAGTTGTAAGAAGCAAAGTCAAAAGACGATTATAGTTCAAGAAGAAAATACAGAATCAGATGAAGCCCGCGGCAGCGTTTTGTCAGATTACGATGATTAGATATATTTTAGTAGAGTTCAGGTTGTATATTATAACTTTTCTACATAATAAAATGTAGATTTTCATAAAAATAAGCTTTTCCATTTATTTCCTTACAGAAATTTTCCTAAGTAGGTACTCAGAAGTAAAAGGATCCAAGTGACACAAAAAAAATATTTCAGTTTTTTTCCACCTGCATTCATTTAGGCAAGAAACATTTCAAATGCATTTACCTAGAATTTACAATAAGTAATCAACTTTAACTTTAATTATCTCAAAACAATGTCAGACCTACTTAGATCCTTTTGATTCTAACCCCTTCATCTATATATTTTTTCATTTTATAATCAACGAATAGGTTCGAAATATCATTTTAATTTGAGGAATGTCACATTCAATGCAATAAGTAACATTTTTTGTCAGTTGTGTTAATATTTGTAACAAAAATAAAATAGTCACACATAATTTAAGAAAAAAAGTTAGTTATTTCCAAATTACAGGAAACTCTGGATATTTTGGACATGTGGCATTGAGCATATATTTTCGACAAATATTCACTTTTCACTTAACTTTTAAACGAGAATTAAAACTCATTTAGCATGTATAATATTCACTTAGCCGTTCTACTTGCACTTCTCAATTAATAACTTAAAACAAACGTGAAAAACGACTTGCTTCGAAAATGTTGGTAAACTTTTCCGAACTCTTTTTATACGCGGTTACTTGCGGTGTGTCACACACACCCCAACCGCATTTTAAAGACATTATTCTTCTAAACCGCATGAGCGGAAACAACCAGCGTTTACCAGCTAGTGGAGTGGGTCAATACACTCAATTATTAGAACGGACCATACTTAATTTTTGTGAGGAACGCTTCTGCACCCTGTTCAATATCATTCAGAAGCCATTGAGATGAAGATGACCCTGATAGCTCAAACAGTTGTGATGAAATGGATGCTCCGACGATGTACATACATACGTTTATCTTTCACATAAATCCCTACGTTTAAAAGTACGTTTACTTAAAAAACAGATTAAACATATAAAACAATATCAGATTAAATCGATAACTTTTCGGTGTCCAAATTAGTGTTATCCACTATTTTTGTGAAGTAAATAATAAATATGAAGTAAACATAAATGGACGCTAGCAAGGAAAAAGAGGTTTGTTAAGGTATTTTAATAAAGTATTAAGTTAAAATATATTTAAATTGCTTAATTTAGCAGAAAAAAGTGATAACAGTGTCACAAAGAAGAAATTTAACTTTTTCTTGAGTAGTAAGATTGACGGGCACAACAATTGTGACAGCTAATAATCCGAGATTTGTCTGCGTAAACGGGGCGATTAACGAACGAGTTTTGATTGAAATCCGGCATGCGAACCAAGGCTGATATTGTGCATTCATTTAGTGCGCAAATGGACTATGACATCTTCGTTTTTGTTGAAACATGGTTGAATGCAAGCTTCTTCGACAGTGAGTTCTTCGACCCGAATCTTTTTAATGTATTTCGCAAAGATAGAGATGCTGCCAAAACTGGTTGCCTTCGTGGCGGTGGGGTTCTAATTGCGGTCAAGCGTCAATTCCATGCTCACGTGCTCCCACTCAACAATGCCGATTCTCTGCTGGATCAAATTTGCGTTTGTATACGGGGTGCCCCTTCACAAGATTCAATATATCTACTTGCATCGTATGTTCCGTTTGGTAGTTCATTCGAGTTGTACAAAGCACATGCAGAGAACATTGAATAACGAGAAGGTGCAAAATTTTGGAACGCAAATGTCATGAATCCACAACGTTATTCGCCGCTGTTATCTTAACATGTGCAATGTCAATTGGTCTAGAAACATGGCTGTAACATCGCTGTAATCTCACGCCAAAAAATGTTATTGCAACGTGCAATTAACCTAGAAACATGGCTGTAACATCGCTGTAGAAACGAAAATATCACTGTAGAAACCTAGTAGCACTGCTAAGACTCTCATCAAATATGTTCCACTGAGTAGTTTGCACTAGAGATGGGCACGGGCCGGGCTTTTGGCAGGGGCCCAACGGGCCCCTGCGTAAGCCCGCGGGTACGGGCCGGAATATTTGCTGTCAGCACGAACTCGTGCGTGCATGGGCGTTCAGTAA
>JAPVRG010231369.1:0-10185 GCA_029783565.1 Rhagoletis cerasi | reverse complement strand
GAAATGTCAATCAGCTGAAAAAGAAAATACAAAACCAAAATATTTTCGCTTCTGGCTTAAGCTGACGTGTTGAGTAATCATTGACGATTTCTTAAGGTAAGTAAAATTAAGTCTAGGTCTTGGCTAACTGAAGCTTTAGCCAAAACTCAACTTACCTTAGAAAACTTAGAGAGCTGTATGATTTAGATTCCTAAGGTAAGTTTTTACGTAAACGGTGAGCGATGAGAGAATCAGGCTTGCCATATTTTTGTTTTTGTATTTCTTAAAAATAAATGAACGCCAGCAATTTTTTTTGCGTGCATTTTTTTGATGTGGCAGCAGAAGCGGCGAAATATCAATTAGCTGATAAAGAAAATACAAAAACAAAATATTTTCGCTTCTGGCTTAAGTTGACGTGTTGAGTAATCATTGACGATTTCTTACTGTAAGTTAAATTAAGTCTAAGTTTGGCTAACTTAAGCTTTAGAACAAGTATTGAGTTTTTTGATGAGATCTCATTTACTTTTCTGCTTTAAACTTAAAAAAAAAATTGAATTTGTTTTCTATTGATATTGTTTTTAAATAAGCAGTTTAACTTTTGCTATTTTCGCTTTTATTAGCTGACCGTAGAAATTTTTATTTATATAAGGTTTTATGAGGCGGCCAATTACCTAAAAAAATCCGGTTTACTCGGGTTTTTTCTGATTTGAAAATTAGAAACCGGGTTTTTTCAAATTGCCATTTTTTGAATAATTCGAAAACCGGGTTTTAAAAAAGTCGAATAATTGAATATCCTAATGCATATCTACATATGCACATATATGTATGTATATGTACATAATGTACATATGTATGTGCGTTCATCATACGCCCCGTAATTAAGCATTTCCCTTTAATTATGTAGGCCTTTAGTTAAATATCTCTTAAAATGCAAAAGTTTGTTCTGTTTATGTACATAACTCTATTTATAATAATTTTAAATACTTCCGCATTGTGTAAGGCAACAGCTTGTGGCAGCGATTAACTGGTTACCGCTGTATAGCTGCTTGTTTTATTCACATTGTAAATTCACCTCTTCCTAACTTTTTCTCCCACTTTACTTTGTCTTTTCTGAATTTTTTTTTATGTAAATGTGTACGCCCGTTTGTCCCTTTGGATGCGAACCTTTTTAATATAATTAGAACAAAATATGCTCATTGCAGACTTGAAGCGCGAAGCGACAATATGCCACATGCTGAAACATCCGCATATAGTCGAGTTGCTGGAGACATACAGCTCAGAGGGCATGCTGTATATGGTGTTCGAATTGTATGTATGCTTTCAATTCAACATTGTTTACATATTTACATATATGTATACAAATATATTCATATACTTACACAGCACATGTACAAATACATATTGCAACAATTTTACACTTGATTTTGAAAATGTTGCGTTAATTTATATTGTTGTTGCTTTGTTCGTTCGTTTTTTTTCTGTTTTTGTTTTTGTACTTGCAGCATGGAAGGTTCCGATTTATGCTTTGAAGTGGTGCGTCGCGCTGTGGCTGGCTTTGTGTACAGTGAAGCTGTGGCATGGTTAGTATAATTAACTCATTCCATCCAATTCCTCGTTCATTATGTTCACATTACCAACTCATCTACTTAAATTCAATACATACATATGCACAAATATATGTATATGTACATATGTACAACAGTGACACGTGCTAATGAAACAAAAAAACCTTCCTAAAGTCATTACATGCGTCAAATTTTGGAGGCTTTACGTTACTGTCATGAAAACGATATCCTGCATAGAGATGTTAGGCCGGCGTGCGCACTGCTCGCGACCGTAGACAATTCAGCGCCGGTTAAGTTGGGTGGCTTTGGCTCTGCCATACAGCTGCCAGGCGGCAGAGAGACTATCGAGACACATGGTACGTATGCTTTAACTGTAATTCAGCTCAAACTTATTCAAATTTGTAATAAACATTTTCATTGTCTGACTAAATTTTAAAGGTCGCGTTGGTTGTCCGCACTATATGGCGCCCGAAGTGGTGACGCGGCGTTTATATGGCAAAGGCTGTGATGTTTGGGGTGCAGGCGTAATGCTGCATGTGCTGCTGTCCGGTCGTCTACCGTTCCTGGGCTCGGGTATAAGACTGCAAAATTCCATAGCACGTGGCCGTGTTACGGTGAGTATTGGGTGCCGTTTCCATATTTCATATGCATATGTACATACATATATGCAAATAATAATGTTGCACTTTTATTAAAATATAGTTTGAGGCTCCAGAATGGAAATCGATTTCTGCAACGGCAAAAGATTTGGTTATGAAGATGCTCGCTGCGAATCCACTCCACAGACCGTCGATAACGGAAGTATTGGAGCACCCTTGGATGCGGGTAAAAATGTTATTTCTTGACACTTAGAGTAGAAATCCGCATTCAGTTTTTTTAAGTGCTCAGCGCTTTTTAAGTCCTTAACGCATTTTTGAGTAAAGCGTTGATAACCTGAAATGCGCCATAGACCTGAAAAACCTAGTATTTAGTTACATATGCCAAAAATAAAAATTAAAATACATTCAATTTTTGTTGCTAAACTCACGTTTTTTAGGATCGTGATAAGCTTCAACGTCAACATTTGGCGGACACAGTCGAGGAATTGAAACGTTACAATGCGCGTCGCAAACTAAAAGGAGCCGTACAAGCCATTGCAGGTGGCACAACGTTGGACCCACTGTTTGGCACAGACACTGACTCAAGTATAATATTATATTTGAAATGCTATGGTGCTATGTACTTCATATGCGAAATTGTTTTATTTCATATTGTTATATGTAGTGCCCGTAGCGTCTGCCTCGGACATGTTAAATGAATGGGCTGACGAAGAAGCGGGAATTGAAGCTGTACAACGCATTTTAGACTGCCTAGATGATATTTATGCGCTGCAGGATTCCAATGTCGATCCAGAAGTATTGCGTGAAATGTTGCGCGACGGCCGATTACACCAGTTTTTACAGGTTAGTTGACGCTTGATATAACTATAAATTTGACATATTTCGCAATGAAATTACTAATTTTTTGTTTGTTTATGTTTTAAGCAGTTGTTTGATCGAATTAGCTCTAACGTGATGTCACCATCCCGTGCACCTTCAGGTGATGCTGTAGCACGGTGTAGAGATGTTATTGAGTCAGTTTCATCGGTCGGCGGAAATAAGTATTTAAAAGATGAACTGATGGCGGTTTTAGCTTCGTCGCATTTCCAGGTATGTTGTAATTTAATATTATCAAAAAATACAAACTCGGTTAAAGGTGAAATGGCAAGAATTTGATATTTAGTACAGAAACACGAAAAGGAATAAACACAAACGCAAGAAATGCCCAAAATGAAAAAAAAAGAATTAGAGGTCAATAAAATAACTTATTCCTTATTTTTAGTAGATAATAATGATATCGCGAAAAAATTAGAGTTAATATATGCAACACTAGTGACGCATACATACGTACATACACATGTACATACGAGTACATGAATAATAATTGTGTGTTCCCGTTTCTATTTTTTTAAGTTCAGTTTTTTCAGTATATAGCATACATATATGTATGTAAGAACAAACAATGGGACAGCAAATTAATCGGCCCTATGCTGAATATCGTCATCGTCGACGATCATCCGCGCATCAGTAAAATGGCTGACGATGGACGTATCGTTACTTTAGTGACGATGACGATATTCAGCATAGAGCCGAATATTAATATGTACACACATACATATATATGTATATCTAAAGATGTACATTTTATGTTTTTTTAAATTAGTTGAACCCCTGCAACTAAATACATACTTTTTTAAATTACATACATAGATAAAATAAAATAAAATAAAATAAAATAAAATAAAATACAATAAAATAAGACATTTATTTAGCGCTCACATTTTTGTGTTAAATATTGGGTGGAGGTTCTTTTAATAAAATCATGTCTATAACCTTCACCGGGAATAAATTAACTGTACACCTCTTCACGTCTGTCAGTGTTGTCAATACCTACATACATATCGCACACCATCTTCAAAAGAGTCACAACTCAAAATTTGTCATTTTTGAAATAATGCGCTAAAAATGCTCACAGACCTTTTATTTATCTTTCAGCAAAAGCTGAAAGCAAAATTTTATTTTAATTTGTTGAAAAAATCTAATATAAAGTCTCCCTTGCCCATATGATTAACATGTGCTTGGAAATAGTTTTTCGCGTTTTATGGCAGACTGGTAATTTTAATTTGTGTCTCTTTTGAAGAGGGTGTGCGATATGTAAGTATGTTTAAGAAAAAATCAAAGAAAACTTAAAGAAAGGGCAGGCTGCCCCTACTAGCTCTGAGCGCACCGTTAACGAACCCATGGTCCTGTAGTTCGATTCCCATTTTCCTTAACGACAATTTTCGTATCGTTAGCTAACGATACCGACAAGTTTCGTTAACTGCTATTCTCAAGCATACTTTTAGCGAATTTTGTCGATAGCTTTCACAGTTGTCTAACGAAATTTGTCGCAAGCGTAGCTACGAATATTTTTTGGTTGAAAAGGCCAACGATAAAATTGATTTCAGTTTTTATTAAAATCAAATTTTCTTTAAAATATTGAAAGTAAAACGTCAAAATTGCCATATTTGTCTTTGCAATTAACGAGAATCATCGTAAACTTCTTTATCGACATACCTAACGAATTCTGTCGTTAAGTGTGTTTTTGGGAATAGCCTATTCGCTACTGCAAGCTACAAACGTCGTTCATTATCAATAACGATTATCGGTCGTTAAGAAAAATGAGAATCGCACTACTGGTTAGCGCTTTGCTATCAGAATAGATATTTACCGTCGTGTTGCAGTTGATCAGACATTAGACTGCTTCCTTAATGGCAGCTACCTCTGCCTTGAAAACACTACAACGATTTGGGAGCCCAAATTAAAGGTTGGTTGAAAGCGGCTCCGCCGATCTTTTTTGAGCTCCTGAGTTCCCGAAAGTCTGTAACTTTTAAAGGTGCTTCTTTTAGAATCTGAATATCTTACCACTATTTATATTTGTAGTTAATAATTTCTGAAAAAATAAGAAGCTAAAAAGCTAACCAATTTTGAGAAAAGGCTAGATGTTAAAAAGGATTTTTTGTCGGCTTTATATTGACTTCCGCACCACCTAACGGCTACATTTTTTGTGAAGTTATTTCTTTCTATTTAAGTAATACATGTAGGTACGTTCTCAATATTAACCATATCGGATCATAAATACGTGGTTTCCAAATATCTCGACTCCTCCGCCATCTATCGACAAAATCTTTGTGGGGTCATTTCTTTTCATTTAAGTACTATGTATTGTAAATATAAACTAAATCGGACTATAGATCAGCTTTTCGAAATATTTCGACCTCCGCGCCACCTACCGGCTAAATTTTTTGGGAGCTATTTCCTTCCACGTGAGTAATATACATTCCAAATATTAACCATATCGGAACATAAATACGGGTTTTTGAAATATCTCGACACGTGCGCTACCCAGCGGAGTAATTCATCTTTCATATTGCATTGTCGTCGGGTTTTGAGCTAATTTTGAAGTTTTTAGTCTCCACCTGCGGATTAATTCATTTTTCATAATGCATTGTCTACGGGTTTTGAGCTAAGTTTGAAGTTTCTCGTCTCTAGCTCATCGGAAAGTTGGTTAAAAATTGATTGTAAGATTTGATTACACACACGTGAAAGTAAATAAAAGCTTGCAAAAAGGTAAATCGAGCCGAAAAAAAACTAAAATGGCGCCGAAAACTATCCAAGTTTCCTGGTTTTAATATGCTAGTCGAGTCGAAATTTTAGGCAATGCCATGTAATTTTCGATACGTCTCGACTCGGAAAACGACTTGTTCTACAGTCGACACCACCCATGCAATGAGGCTGAATATACACCAATGGTGGGCACACTACCACAGTCACGTTTGGCGTTGTATTAGTGCGTTGCGCTGAGAAGCAGTTGCCACTTTTCTATAATTGCACAGAGTGCGGCATTTTTTTTAATTTGTTTGTGGTTGCTTTTAAAAATCCAAATAGTAGCCGTAATCGATTCGCCGGAAGTTAGCGTGTGGCGAAACGAACGAACTCAATGAGGTACAACCAAACTCGCTATCGTCCATCGTTGCTAGCTAACTTTGTTGTTGCTTTCCCATGCAAATTTTTCGTTAAGCGACCGGAACTCAAACATAGCGAGCAGTGGAGTGGCGAATCGATGACGGCTAGTATTTCCGGACGTAATTTCAAAGATTTGGGCTTGCTAAAAATACTTTTAAACGGTTGAAAAAATTTTTACAGTCGAATAATAAAAAACATTTAAAATTGAACCAAATTAAGTAAAAGTATAAAAAAATGTTGTTATTTCAAAGCTTATTTAAAAATTTAGTTGAAAAACTTACAAGTTTAATTTAAATTACTTATCAATACGTCTACTAATAAGGGGGAAATAAAAAAAAACGATTTTCTGCTTTTTCGCACTTATAGAAATTAGAACTTGGCAATTAATAATTATTCATGCCGAGCAATTTACTACATTATCAATTCATCAATGTCTATTTCATCTTGGTGTAATTTTAATATAATTAGGTAGTACCGAAAATAGAATAAAGTTTATAGATATGATCGACTATTTTTGGGTACAAATCCACGTTTAATATTTCCCAGAAGTCTATGCCTGTTTCCATTGGCACAAATGAATAGCTTTGAAGTTTCACTGGTTCACTTCGAATTTCTTGGGGTGCTCTACAATTTCGCATTGCATCGGGTTTGCAAATACAGCGACTGGTGGCCTTATTTTATCGAAATTCTTAAATCTATTATTAAGTTCTTTTAATGAATAAAATATTTCATCGTATTGGCTCAAATCGTAAGTTGGAAACTGATAAAAAATTTCGGAGATTGATTTGAAATTTTCCAAATTCCTACTGACAAATTGTACGCTAAGAACTTTTAATTTTCTTTGAAATTCATCCACCGCAGAAACAAGATCGAACATTTTCTTGTTTTTACCTTGTAAGGATAGATTAAGTGCATTCATAAATGACAACAAATCGCACATGAGGGCAAAGGGTAGTAAAAACTCCGGACTTTTTAAAGATTGAGCAAATTCTATTTCTTGTGCTGAGTTTCCCGATACTAAAAAACCGTAAACAGCGTTACGTAATTCAAACAGCCTTTACATACTTTTTCCGCAACTTAACCAGCGGACATCAGTAAAAAGAAGAAAGTCACCATGTTCGGCAATTATCTCTTCAACAAGTGTCCTGTAGGATAAGCAAATTTGGTGTTTAATCATTTTCTTCACTTCCTCCCCAAAACATTTTAGTACATCTGTACTTAGATTTTTAAAAACATTCCGCTTTCGAAAGGTCTACATTGCTTAGCCAAACCCATAGCTACAATAAATGATGCTTTTAAATATGATCTCATATCAATCTTTATATCAGGTTCGACCGACATAATATGATCACTTTCGTCGACTCGATGTTCAGCAAGCATTTTCAACTCATCGATAAATTGCTTGCGATCTTCACCCTCATATATTTCACATTCCGCATGAACAGAGAAATAATGACGCCTTATTTTATATATAGGGTTGCCTGCAATCGTGCGACCGCATAACAATCATCGGACATCATTATGATTTCTTACTACTAAGAACTTAAGCTCGCTTTCGTAATCCTTCATTTTGGGCATTGGTACATACAGATTTATTAAAGTGGCAACTACACGCTAAATATACGAATACAAAAGTAACTGCCGACCTTAGATCTCTGCATGCCAGAACACAGCCTTAAAAACTGTGTTTAATCTGACAAAAAGGCATCCAACACTAAGCTTATTTAAAGATTATGCTCAAACTATACTTCCAGTTTTCGGTTTATATAAAAAGCAACTCTTAATTTATGTTTACAAAACCATACATGGTATTGGCTATCATGTATTACAATTTCGTAGAAATCAGTCGGTGATCGAAACGCGGAACGGTGAATTTCTTGCTGTCGCTAGATGTCGGTTAGAAACCTCGAAGCAAAGAGTAGAGTTTGCTGGACCGAATGAATTTAGTAAACTGCCTTACGCTATTAAAACATGCGACCACATTTCAGCGTTTAAAAACAATTTAAAGGCCTACTTACTGCAAAATATTGGAACGCTTCTTATGTAAGGTGTATTCCTTAAATATTTCTTTTTTCTTAATTTGATATTTTTATATTTTATTACTTTTCTTATCAAACATTTTTTTTTCTTAAATAAATAATTATGAAGTAGGTTAAAATCGCCAAATAAATATTGCCAGGCTCCCTCTATTAAGCCAACTCGGCGCAGAGGAAGGAACTTTATGAATTATTTTTTCCAATTACTTGTATATCTACTTGTATATTGTAAATACCTACATACATAAGTATTTCGATTTTTTCGAGGATAATAAAGAGAAGAAAAGATTTTAAAGTAAGAAAAAAAAAGCGTGATGTTACTTTCGAGAAATCAGAATACAGACTGAATCGAAATTCGCTGCGTTGCTTCTGTGTACGCATAAGAATTGCGACGCTGCACAGTGGTTCAGAGCTCACATTTAGCACGAAAAAATTCGTATTTCCTGCGAATCTTGGCGGATTATTCTCAAATTTTAACACAGTAATCTACCATAGAAGGGACACATTTGAAACTCAGTTTCGCTTTGATACCTCTACCCATACCGGAAATATACCCTAACCTATGGGCACAAGAAATGGATAAGATTCACTTTCCGTTAAATTATAAAAATATGACAATATCAGTTTCAAATGAAAGGTAATCTGACCTGTTTTAATCCAGATATATTTTAGGGTTGCCACCCAGTCAAAATTTTAAAGTTATGTTACAATATCCGTTTTAATAATATTTCCGAGAGAGTACTTTCTATAGATGAATCTATTTTTAGGTTTTGTTAAACATATATGAACTTCCAAGTATTAAGCACACTTTTACGTTTGTCCAACGTCCACATAAAAACAGTAAAGTTTGTTTTTCATAATATGGTTTTTATTTCGTTGAAACTGTTCGCCTTTCAAAAAAATTATTTTTAATTTTTAAACATATAGCAACCTATTTTCTACATTTAAGTTTATAGTTTAGTATGAAAATAAGTGTCACCAACTTGATATATTTTTATGGATCGAAGACTTTAAAAATCACAACCTTAGATTCTGTTGGGCTACTAAGAGAGTAGCTCAAGAAGAAAAATAAACGATCTTTATATTAATAAGGGAACAAACAGTTCAGGGGACTATTTTATAATACGATGAAATCTTAAGTGTTTTGCTCAGTTAGGTTTATAAAAGAGATGTTGTTTAAGAAAAAAACTGGAGTCAGTAGCGATACTAGTTTTTCCTATCAATTTCATTAAGTAATTCAGCATGTGGCGCTTTAAGGAGATTCATCGCACCTGGCAGTCATACCTGGCTAAGATTTTTATTTTTAACCACTCTCTAAATATGTAACTCTAAATGACTTATTTTGTACCTTTAAATTTGTAACGGTCCGTTTGACAAACGAGTCCAACTAGGCATATTTTGATTAAAAATAATACGAGCAATACATTTTTATGTTAAGTAAACATTATTAAAAGCTGGCAACCTTTATTGGAGAAGGTCTTTTAATTTAAGTCGTTAGAGAAATGGAAAATACATTCATATATTATCATAAAAATGTAAACCATCCAAAATGTATGTACATTTGCATGTAAATTTGGGCTACTAACTTATGACAAACCGATAGTTATATAAAGAGGGGCACAGAGGTGGGTTAGTTTTTTCTTTATCACGATACAATAATATTGGAACTACAAAATAGTCATATTTTTAAAACCTGCAATCGCCTGCAATTTTTTTAAATCTTCAGTGAAAAAGTTTTTTTTAATAAATAAAATCTTTCCTTTTCAACGAGATGTAACTTAAAGTAAATAATCTTTTATTCCCCTTTTCGCTTGTAAACGTAATATACAAAAACCAATAAAAGCAAATAAGGGTAGCTGAAAGTAAATGAGATTATAAACTCCAAAAAATGCACGATTGATCCAAGGACTTAAATTTTTTCGAATTTTTTTTTTTTAAATAATTTTCTTACTTTGGTAACGTCATACGTTAAAAGTACCCATCTTTATAGGATAATTTTCTTGTTTTATCACGACACATATT
>JAPVRG010231355.1:3361-14175 GCA_029783565.1 Rhagoletis cerasi | reverse complement strand
TAACCCTCTAACCGGCCAATTTTTGTTTTCGATGAAAAAATTCTTACTAATTAATGCGAATGCGAGAAAGCTGAATTTGAAGTCAGATTTCAAAAAAAGTCCATAGTTTACCAGGTAGGGCCGAAAAACCCCACCCCGCCTCTAGGCGGACTTGCCTGGAAACGGGAACTTGAAAAGAAAAAGAACAAGTTTTTACACATTTTTATTGTTGGAAAACATTGAATGAATATTGAACACGGTGGATATTATTTGATATTATTGCTTATGGAACAGTTGGAAACATTTATTTTTTGCCGATAAGCATAAATTAAGTTTACATTTTGTGCAAAATATTTGAGTTTCTGATTTACAACCGGGCATTTTGCACATTCTCTTCTGTCTCCGGTCCAAAAAATCAGGTATATGACCAATACCATCGTATCGAATATCAACCGGTGGTACGTAAGTTTTCTTGTTTGACTTAAATTGCGCACTTGGAGAGGCACTAGTTGGTCGTCCCACTGGTCTCTTCAAAATTTTTTGAGAATTGCAAAGCACATCAGCTACTTCAACTCGAAAATCAGGCAGCTTCAAATGAGTAAGCTGGTGCTTTGCATGAATTCGCCGATAGAGCAGGTATGAATTCACCATAGCCATGTCCACAAGATGATAAAATATACGCAATGTCCACTTCTTCGTTTTCATCCGAATATGATAGCGTCCTAATAAACCGTCCATGAGATCAACTCCGCCCATGTGATAGTTGTACTCTTTTACAATATTGGGGCAGTCGATTTCAACATAGTGTTTATTCTTCCTATCGTACCTCGTTGTTTTGCTTGGCGGAGCGTTACAAGATGCAGCTCTAAACGATCTTACGCCTGCGTATGTTGAAGCTAAGCGCACAGCTTTTGTATCTTTCCATAATACAGTAGATATTTCTACACCAAAAGCGGTCCCCACAAACTCTTCCGAATAACCTCGATCTTTTTTGCATACCTCTTTATCTTTAGATAATTTGCAGTTCGGAATTCGATTAGCACGAATTGTACCAAGCGATTGAATTCCCCTACTTCGCAAGTAAACCAAAAGTGGGAGCGATGTATAAAAATTATCGAAGTACAGGATGTGATTCTTAAAATCAGGGATGGTTTGTGATAAACGAACGACGACATTTGACGTCGCCCCCAAATCAGGGATGTTTTCGAATAGATCATTGTCGCCTGCGCCTTTATAAACTTCAAATCTGTACGAGAATCCGTATGAGTCACATAGGACAAACAACTTAATTCCATATTTGTGTGGTTTAGCTGGCATATATTGGCGCAAGGCAGACATCATTTTCGTGGAGCACATTTGCTCATCAACACATAATCTTCCAGTTTTTGGCACAGAGTCAAAACGTCCATTAAAATGATTTATAAGTGGTCTTATCTTGTATAGCTGATCATACCCTTCTTCACCTTTATTTTTCATCAATGAAATGTCATTGAAGTGAAGATTTTTACGAATCTCAAAGAACCTCTTCGATGTCATCGTGGATCTGATTGCTTCGAAAGCATGTTTCGACCAATAGCTTTCCGTATTCGGGTATCGATAGACGGACATATACAACAATATACCAACATAATGTTTAAGCTCCGTGGGCGTAACAGTAAAATTACTCGAAATATTTTGTTGAATGGCATACCTTATACTCTCGTTGGCAATTTTATCGAACAAACTTTCTGTAAAAAAGTACATGAAACACTGATACGGTGTTTTCAATTCATCGAAGTACTCGGGTAAGTTTCTATCGCCCTGGAAAACAATTTCACTGCGGTTTAGTTCCAAATGCTTCTTCCGCCACGTAATGCTTTTGAACTCAGCGGATTGCGAATTGATGTCCTTTATGGTTCCAATGAACCCACCGGCGTTAACCAAATGAAATGCTGAGCTTTCATCAAATTCTGGCGGAGGAGAACGGTTTCTTTTTGGTCGCTTTGGTTTTAATTTGGGTGTGCTAGTCGTCGGCTGATGTGTACTGGTTGATGTTGCGATAATCTGATGACAGGATAAGCTAGTTGATGGTCCTGCTAAATAAAACTCTTATAAAGATTTTCATATTGGGATATATACAAACTTACTTGTATTGATGGCTTCCTGATCTACATTCAAGCACGTAGCTGTGGAGAGAAAGTCGCTAGTAGAAGCATTTTCCAATTGCTCAATGTAATTGTCCATTTGGTCAAAATCTCCATCGGATATTACTAGCTCTTCAGCTTCACTCTGATCTTCGCTTACCTCGTCTTCAGAGCGATCATCACCATCATCCAAGGCTTCCATGAACTCTGCGATTTCCTCATCGGTCAATTGTGACAATTTGAATCGTTTGGAGCAATCCATTTCAATAATCGGTGCCAAATTTCTAACGAACAAAAGTATGGTTAGTTTCACTTTCGCTATAAAAAAGAACAGCGGAACAGGCAACTCCGCCTTTAGACAGGGTACGATCATTGGTCGATAAAAGCATATATTTGCTTATAATTTATAACTTTTTGCATTTATTATATTCTCTAACAATAAGTCTACTTACCGATAATTTTTTTTTCACAATAGAAACACTTGCAATCACCTTTATTAAAATTACCAAAACCACTTCTTGCAAAAATAATTTCTGCGTACAATGCACGCTACCTTTTCAACGAGAATTGTTATAACGGTACTCCGCTGGCACTTCCAGCTGTAAAATCAATGTTGCCACATGGAACAAATATTTGGCAAACCGGTGGTATTAATAATTGTAAAAAATAAAATTGAGGTATAGAAGTTGTATCGGTTTAACTTAACCCCGCCTAAAGGCGGTATTGCCGGCTAGAGGGTTAAAGGAGCCGAACAAAGTCATTCATCCAGTAGCAAAGAATGTGACGTGCAAAGGAACGAGTGGGAGGACGCTTGTACATATATACCTACATACATACATACGTACGTATGAAGAACACAAAATGCAATAATGAATAATGAAGGCAAGGCGAAAGTGTTTTGGCGAAAGCCGATGCCGACACTCAGCCAAGTTAGGCCAGTGGTGAATGCGAACGCGCTGCTCGTGTTACGCGCGGCACGGCCACATGCGACCAACCACAAAAGATGAAGAGTGCACTCAGCATAGCCATGCAAAAACAAATAAACAAAAAAAAAAAAACTCAAATAAAAAAGTAAAATAAAAAACAGAGTTCAAGCAAAGTTAAAAAGTCGAATGTGAAAAGCGCAAAAATTCGAAATATCAGCAACGCGACTAGAGCAGTAGAGTGCTGCACAGTGTGCGATATTCATAATCCAACTGAACTAAATACAAAAAAATGGGTGTTTATGTAACGCAATCTTGCCTAAAAATCTTCATGTAATCCTACACAGAGCTAGTCTGTTGCACAGGAGATCCTCTACCGTTACCGCCACATCTGATAAGTTTCCTCTACATATGATGAGTTACAGTTCCGATAAGAACTGTTTTATCTCAGTCCTTGTCTTCCAGCATAAGCACCCAGGGTGCAGTCAGTTAGTCGAGATAAATATTAACGGTCAAATTTCATGCGCAGCGGGTATGTCACCAACTCATACATACCCTACAGTATTTAAGGTCTTTCCCCTTGTTGTAAGACATATTTTGCCAGTGCTGAGAGATGTGGCTCTTGATACGTCTCAAAGGTACAGGAAACTCTGCCGCCACTGAGATATACATAGGTTACCCGTTTCAGGCTAGCTCGTCGCTACTGTGCCCCGGAACACCGATCAGTGCACCGATATGCTTACCAGCTACATCCATAACACACTCTCTACATTATTTGATTATACTAGAGTTGTCTCTGACAAGTTCCTCAATCGCCGCCTAGCTATCAGGAATGCAGCGATGTCTCTTTAGCCGAGTCGTAAAATCGATAGAGATAATTGGACTCTAGCTTATGTATGTACATGACTCCTCAACCTGTAATGTCCTGTAAGAATACCTGTAATTACAATCAGTTTTTGATTGGAAGCTTAAATATCTTCTGGTTATGCCTTCCCAGTAAGCACTTTGCCTGGCGTAGTTCTGTACTCAGTACGGTGTACTGAATCGCCAGTGTCGTCCTCTCAATTCTCTCCTCTCTTTATTGAGCTGTAATTTAATCGTATAGGTAGGTGGTAGGTGAGAGTGATTGCTGTATATATGTGACTAGATTATCTGCTACCTCATTTCCCTATAACTCCCTGTGGCCTAGAATTCAAAGGAGTTGCAGAGATAGAGCCTTGAGTGCCACTTACTGTCGCTTAAGATTACGGTATTTAGTAAGTTAATCTCATTCATTGGCTACTTTATATTGCGTCCACAAATGCCTCTAAAGTTAGTTTATTGACAGATATTCCATTGAAAATAAAATAGGTGGCAAGTCTATTAAACTAAGCTTATATTCAAACTCTTCCAAACAGCTGTGGTCAAATGAATTATTGTTATATTTCCTTTAACTCACAGATATGTACAATTTCAACCATTTCAAGGAAATCGGACCATAAATACGATTTTTTCGAATAGATCGGTCCCTGGTCCACCTACAGGAAAAAGCAAGTTTTTTGGCCCTTGACTTGGTAGTTGCTGAAAGCTAATTAGAGTAAAACTAGAGAATATTAAATAACATGAAATAAAACAAATACGAGACAAATAAGGTTTCAGCGTTAGATTGTCGCATACCAATTGGACCCACTTTGTATGATTCACCATATAAAAATTTATCTTATATGGAGGGGCGTAGCTCCACTTTTTTATCATACAAACCTTGTCGTGAAAATTATGAACACATGATTAAGCCGTACTCAAGTGATGCGGTAACATTAGGGTGATTGACTCGGTTTTTTTAAACCGGGTTTCCTCGGTGTTTTCATACATTTTTGAGCGGTTTTTTTTAAATCATGATTTTTCGAATATCGAGTAGACCGGGTTTTTTAATCTCCAAACCCGGTTTTTTTACCCAGATTGTAAAGCTATAACTTTTGAGGCATAGTCGAAATGCGGCAGCATATAAAATTATCCATTATATTCTTATTAAAACGGCAACCACAAAATGATAATCAATTGGCAGCACTGAAAAAGTGAACAGCTTAAGGCTAATTAACTACAATAACAAATTATATGCCCATTGACAATCAGAACAAAACAAAAGTACAACAAACACACCATTTTGCCAATCAGTACAAATTCGCCTTGAAATCAGCGCTCTGGTATAAGAATTCGCCTTGGAACAGCTGTTTCAAGCGTTTGCCAGTTGAGTTTGGTTTACCATAAGCTAATTATAAAGCGAAATAAATTTGCAGTAAATTAAAATTGGATTAATGTAAGTAAGAAAAAACGAAACAGAGGTATTTTAAAAGATTTTGTATATTTAGAAAAATATCAAGTTTTATAAAAACTAAAGAAAAAATAGATTGACTGCAAAACATTTAAACTGCATTTTATTTAACAAAAATTACTTTCATAGAAATAATATTATTTAGTTACATGTACTTTTTTCTTACTTAAGCTCTACCCAGAATTGCAGCGGACGACGGTAAAGCGGTCGACGGTTAACCGCTGTCAAAATTAAAACTCACAAAGGCATATGGAATGGCACATAATTGCGATGGCAGCGTTTTTACCGCCGCCGTTTTTCGGTTGATTTAAATTTATTTCTATTTTTACCGTCCAGAGGAGATGGCACAGATTTGACTAAGTGTTGATTGATCTAATTGTCACTTAAATTATTTTCAGTTTTATATTTGAGATGGTTGAAATATTATCATAAATAAAAATACAAATAAAAAGAAATGGATAATTAGAAGTTTATCGAAGAAGTGAGGAAATAGGGGTTGCCGTCGTCCGCCGCAATTGTGTTTACTCTGACGGATTTCACTGCGGCAACTGAACCGTTGCTTACTTACCGCCAACCGCTTTACTGTCGTCCGCCGCAATTCTGGGTAGAGCTTTAGAACAAATATTGAATTTTTTGATGAGATCTCATTTTCTTTTTTGTTTTTAACTTAAAATAATTTGAATTTGTTTTGTATTGATATTTTCGCTTTTTAGCTGACCGTAGAATCTTTATTTATATAAGGTGTTATGAGGCTGCCAATTACTCAAAAAATCCGGTTTACTCGGTTTTTTCCTGATTTGAAAATTAGAAACCGGTTTTTTTCAAATTGCCATTTTTCGAATAATTCGAAAACCGGGTTTAAAAAAAACGCGAATATTCGAATACCCTAGGTAACATACATGTGGCATTCCCTTTCTATCTATATAGATTTTGGAATTAGGGCTAGTGGAAGCTGATATCGTAGTCTCTCCATATTCTTAACGATGTGCCCTTTCTTTGCTCTTTCGCCTTGCTCGAAGACTCGAGCCAAGGATCTTTAAATGACATACCAGTGCTCTCGCCAGTCGACTATTCTGGTTATTATAAAGCGCGAGCAAGTAACCTCGTCCAACTGGGAAGCTGATGCGGAAGGTGACTAGTATGTCAACCGTTTGATGCTGATGGCTGGATCGAAGTCGAAAGAAATTATGTAGTTCAGCTGTAAAGCAAACTGGTAATTCAGAACTAGTTTTTACCGCTGGGGAGTTACGGAATTTAGTTCGGCCACAACTTGAAAATCTTTCACTGTGTCGGCAGTGAGCGGGCGGTCCTGGGATGACATAGTGCCTGCGCACAGTCTTGTCGCTGTGCGTGTGTTAATCGGTTTGCTGAATGCGACGAAACGTCGCAATTTTCCCTCACTCTGAAATGAGCTGAGCTCGCGATGCTATCAGCCATCCTGCAGCGTACATCCAGGCGTTTTCTGCAATGTCTTATATACTACACTCATTGAAGCTCTTTGTAAATTTGATTTATTGCAATTTTAGTAGAGCTGAATTGTAAGCGACTGCTTAAAGTGAGTGGCAATGAGGCAAGCACAATATGGGGGCAGAGAGGTGGTTGGCTCAACTACAACTACAGTGCAAAGAAGCTAGTGGAAACCCGATTCACTGTGCATGAGCTGCAACACTCAAGCAACAAGCCAGCCAAAAAACTTCAAGAAAAGCAGTGACGATGAATGTTGCAACATTTACATTCACACAAACATATGTTAAGGTGCTTGGAAGACACAAAAAGGGGCGATAATATGAGTACCTACATATATCAGGGTGCAAGATAAGGCGCACAAAGGCAGAGAGAAATTGAAATCACCAGCTACCGACAGTTAGGAATGAAAAAATTCTTAAAAGCGGCGAGTATGTCTGCAACCAAAATTCTGAAACAATGACGTCAATAAAATCGTAGGAATGGGAATGACGCACTTCTCATAGGAATGTGGACAAATGCGACCAAAAAAAGATTCCATGAACGTAAATGAGTAGAAATAAACGCGAAAAATCCATTTTCTGGAAAAAAGAAAAAAATTAAAATCACAACAAACAAAAAGAAAATCAATCCACCAGCCAGCCAAGTGCAATCAAGCATTGCGTTGCAATGAACTGTGCAATGCTTCGTAACCTTCACGATGAAAAATGTGAAATTTTTCCACACAAAGTCACAGGAAGGCAAGAAATTCAAAACTACTTTGTCACCCTCCTAATTACATACATAGGCCGCTGTGCACCTATACACATACACCAGCCCACGCACTGGGATTTCAAAATAAAGCCGCCTACAAATTTGTCATGTTATTGATATCGTATTTTACCCCCCGCGACAGCTATTTCTCACATCATTCCTGAGAAATTCAGAACTAATGTGTACAATTTGTTGATATGAAAATTACATACTTGCATACATATACATTTAGGCTCATATGTGCATGCATTCATGCATATATATGTAAGTGTTACTCCCCAAAATTCCTAATGTTTCAAAATTTTGAATGTTCCCTCATTACAATCAGTCAATTGCAGTCATTTAATAGGAATTGCATACAATGCAAATCGATGTCGATATGTAGGGTTCACTGCAGCGAAATGCTGATTTACCCCTTTAATTTGTCAAACAATCGCATTAAAGGGTATGTGAGATGTTGTGTTCATAATCTTTATTAGGTTTCGACTGAAATATTACATTGATAAAGCTGAAAGATAATAAATGATATTAAAAAAACTATTAAGCTTTTTAATGGCGTCAGAAACATGTATTGGCACTCATTATTGTAATAAAGTCAAGGTTCCCACGAGAAATCACAGCAAAAAGAAATACAAGAAAAATATTCGGCCCTATGCTGAATATCGTCATCGTCAGTAGAAGTGACGATGCGGCCATCGCTAGCCATTTTACTGATACGCGAACGATCGTCGACGATGACGATGACGATATTCAGCATAGGACCGATTTTTACAAAGCAGATGTACTAGGTATATGTATATACTCGTACGCGATGGAAAATTAGGTACAACTGTACTTTTGTCAGCCCTATTTTGATTTCCAAGTGCATTTGGTACAAGTAAACAATTTGAGTTACATTTACAGTATATCCAAATTAATTTACCATACATTTTTTATTTCTTTCCAAACTTTGGTCAATTATATTAACCAAACGCAGACATATCCATCTGAGGTCGGGAAGCATAATCGCAAAAGCCGCACAACTTCTGTGGAACGTACTACAAAGGTTAGAGATTTGTGAAGGCTGATTTTCGTTCGCTTAAAATGCCTTTTCTTTTCAATCAGTCTAAATAAATAAGCATCTGTTGGCAATATCCTAAGTAAATAAAAGCCCTTATAGCTTCGAAGTACTGTGTGTCAACAGTGACCCTCCCAATAAGCGGGGATTCTGTTGCTAGGAGGTACTTTGACTATTCTTTTGCTTCCTTCTTAAAGTTTGAGTAAACCATGCTGCGGGCTTTTGCTCTGAGACCAACAATACAAATTTCATTTGTGCACGCTTAACGCTTCGTTCGAATAAATTCGAAAATTCGACGGAGTCGGTCCATGATGCGTGTTAAATGACCTTGGACTACGGGCAACGAATCATCCGTTTACCTCAAGGTTGAGGTAACCGAGTGTGTATAAAAAGGCTTGAAAAATGTGGAATAAAAAAATCTTAGCAAATTTCTGAGGACAGAAACCTGTAAAACATCCGTAAATCCGGAGTTTAGTACTTTGACTTAAGTACAATGAGGAACTATGCCTGAGTGCTTAAAATATTTATTTTGTTTTCCAGCCCAACGCGCTTCCATTCCTATATTAGGTCATTTAAAACCGAAGTCCAAATAAGACGTGAGAGGTAAAAGCGGTAGAGTAGCCCTACTCACTGTTCGCTGTATGAATGTATTGGGCACGACTCACAGACCCTGTAGCAGGTGGTAAAGCTATCTAGGTATGTTTCGACTCCAAGTCTTTTGAAGGATTTAATGCTTCCCTCGATGTTAAAAAAGTCACAGTCTTTTATGGGCTAATGCTTCCCCGTCCACTCGACGATAAGGTCAATCAGCTACTGCTGAGTTTTCAATAAAAACCAAGAGTTACTGGCTGTCTTGAAATTCTTGGGAGGGGTATGAGAGTTTTTTTTTCAGCCATTGGTATAAACGCCGACCGCAGCACTTTTTCAGCCCTTCGAATGTACCGACGCATCACATAACTGTTGCAGAGAGGAGCAATGACACTTTCAAATTCCTGAGAAACTGAGACGATATAATTCCATTCGGTGCTGGTTTGAAAGGCGTGTACAAGCTCATTCCCAGGCAAGGCGACGGTTATGCAACAGCCCACTCAGAGCGTTGCAGAAACCCAGAAACCACGGATTGCCTAGTTTGAGAGTAGTTCTGAGTGTGAATAAATTGAAATCGGAAATTTGATAGAACTTTGAGCGATGCGTCGCAGGTCATTTTCTCGCCTTATCCGTCAGGACTCATCGCAAAAACAAGCTTAAATTTAGAGGATTTATTACACTTTTCACGCTTTCAAAGAAGGCCCTCCATTAATCAAACTTAGATCTTCTTTGAAGACTTTGAAGAAGGCGCTTGGCCAGACCAAGTTAATATTGGCCAATACCTTTTAAACTTATGTAACGACAGTGTATATCATTTGAATAAATTTAGTATTATTAAAGCAAGATCAAAAGATCCCGCATGCTATTCAAGAGTTTTTGAGGGCATAACGATCATCCGGTGAATGGCGTAAAATGTCGATCTCTGTTCAAAATATGAAAGCATCAGACTATCGCAATCTGCTGACAACTTTGTTTATACCACAAATGTGCAAATATTTTTCATAAAACAAAACACGCAAACAAAGTTCCATCAATTCTCTTAACATTAAAGATAGCAAAACAACTCAGAAATCTAAACATGTCACTTCTTGACTAGCTGAAAAGTGCATAACGAAAGTTAGGGCACTTTTTGATTCCAGCCAGGCCAAAGCATTAAAGTGCAAATGTGGCTGAAAGCATCAATCGACCGCAACATTCGTGCGGCATAACTCAGAATAAGTGAAACATAAAAGGCAAAACAGCAAACAGCTACTAAATAAAGAAGCGAAATTCATGTATGTATGTACGTACGTAAGTAGATCAGTGAATAGGTGGAACCACGTTCCTAGGGATGCAAACGATACATCGATGTTTTTGAAACATCGATGGTTTAGTCAAAAAGCATCGATGTTTGCCATCGATGTTTCACATCTAAAAACATCGATGCATCGATGTTACTCGGAGCGATGTTTCACATCGATGTTTTTTAATTGATTTTATTTAGTTTACTTAAAATGTTTGCTACACTTTTTCTTGTATTAAACCGAAACCCTCCATTTCGAAACGCTCTGCCACACCCACTAATTCACTCTTTTACTCGTGTATGTTTGTTGTAAAATACGGAGAATTCGTTGGTG
>JAPVRG010231354.1:7973-24536 GCA_029783565.1 Rhagoletis cerasi | reverse complement strand
AAATGCTTGGAATCGGGCTAATACTACGCCCACTTTTCATATAACGGTAAATTTTAGATACATGGAAACTTCGATATTTCAAAATTTAGAAACTGTACTTTACTCAAGGTTGGTATTCGCAACAATCTCTTAACAAGAAATAAGATTTTTATTGACGGTTGCAAAATGGGCGTAACACCGCCAACTTATGACTAATTAAGTTTGTCTCGGTAACCGCTTTATAGATTTCTACCAAACACTGCTAAACTATTTCTCTAAGTTTAACTCAGAATATTGTCGAAAATGTTTGAAATGGGGAAAAACCACCCCTGTTTACCACGTAACAGTAGGTTTCAGCATCGTAAAAAAACGATGTTTCATACGTGCGCCGGGTATTTAATGTTCGGTTTCACCCGAACTTAGCCTTCTTTACTTGTTTTTTTATTAAAATTGGCCAATTTAGTCGAAATTTGACACATTGGGTATGTTCTGGAAGCTCGAAGCAAATTTTTTTTTATAAAATTTATTTTTCAGTGAAATAATTTATTTTCTTTTTTGTTACATTGGAAATCTTAACGTTAAACCGAACTTCACGTGTTCGGAGCTGCGGGCAAAAGCAACTTCATACATAAAGATTTGAGGGCGCAGATCGCCAGGGCGTATGAGTAACATCACCGCTTTCGAACAAAAATGCTTCGTCTATCAAACTTCACCTTTACGCGTACTCATATACAATTCAAAGTCATTGTCTCTTTATAAACTATATTGAAACTATAAATATGTATTTTTTAGCTACTTCTTTGATCCGTATACTAACATCAAATGCGTACCTATAATTTTCCCCCCATTATTTAACACTTCCATCAAAATAAATCGCAAACTCCCTTAATTCCTTCCTTTCTGTCGTTAAGTGTACACACATCGGCCATATCAAGAAAAATCAAATCGCAGAAAATAACATAAAACCTGCAATAATAAGTAACAAACGAAACAAGGTTAAGTGATAACAAAAGATACTTTCGCCAAAACAACAATTTTATATGTAGCTGTGTATGGTGTCAGCGCGTCATGGCCCTGATTATTGCATGCTGCGGCATTAACGTTTTGGGCGTTTGGGAGATTACCAGCCATTCAAAGCCATTCCCAAAGCTAAGTATTCTTAATGTTTGTTTTTCTCTTTACTGGCGGTAGAATGGCGTGGAATATTTTGTAGGACATGGCCGCCGGCTTATTGGCGGTCATCATCTTTAGCTAAATTACAAAAGTATTTCCATTAAATTTTGCTAAATTAGAATAGCTTAATTTGCTGGGTAGCGCATTATGCATACATATTTACGTTGTGCTCTAGGCTTGTTACTTTAAGTTTTTTGACTTGACCTTCTTATTGCCTGCAGTTTGGTGCTAGCTACGTTTAGCTGGTGGAGAGTAACAAAGAAAAAGTTTGTGAATTTCGAAAGAGAATCAAATAATACTTTGTAATTTCTTTGGTATGTATGTGTATATTTATGTCTATGTATCTTTGCGTATTTAGTTTGAGTTGACCAGAAAACAAATTAAATAAAGAAGACTCAAACTGAAAGCAAAACTCATTTAATATTTACATACTTTGAAGAGGGAGGCACAATTGCTTTTGAAACAAAAATATTAGTTGATCAAGCGAGTAGAAATACTCTCTTCCATATTAAATTTATTTGCATAAAAAATTATTTACTTTAATATTTTGTGGCTAGGCGGCTATAACCAATGGTAACCAGTTAACAATTCTCCTGCATGAAAAACGTGTATTTCACCAAATAGTCTGAAATGTGTTTGGAGGAGGAATAAATCTCCACGCATATCATTTTTCCTAATTACCTCGTATTTTTCCTAAACCTCACGCATCGTATCTAAATGATTGGGAAATTGATATCTACATATCTATTGATATTGATCTTCTACATATATACATATGATTACCAATAAGATCCAATAAGATACCAAGGATCCAATCGGATCCAGTCCAGTTGAATTATATCCAATAAAATTAAAATCCTTTAAATTCCTTCCATTCCAATCCAATTGAGTTCAATCCAATACAATTTAATCCAAACCAATACAATAAATACAATTTAAACAAGTACAAAACAATTATAGTCCAATCCAGTCAAAACCATTATAGTCCAACTGAATCCAACTCAATCTAATTCAGTACAAATCAATCCAATACAATTTAATCCAATTCAATTTTAATCCAATGCAATTAATCCAATTCATTCCAATTAAATTTACTCCGCATTTTTTTTTTTAGAATTTGCATTTAATACCCTAATATGGGTATTTTTGAATTATTTCTGTGAAAAATTTATATTGGAAATTTAATGAAGTTATAAAGTAATTCAAATGAAGGAGTGGCAACCCTATTAAACAAATTTTCTTTATTAAATAAATAATATTTGACCTTAAGTGTACTTTTGATAAAAGTATTTTTATTACTATTTTATTAAATGTTGTTACTAGTTGAGTGGCAACCCCTTTTATAAAAATTTGCTTATGTAGTACCACCAGCTTAACATCTAAATTAGAATATTTTATTCTTTCAAAGATTAATATTTTTTGCTTACATGGCAAACCTGTTAAAAAAATATATCTAAATGAAAGACTTCTTGAGCAATCAATGCTGTTAACTTAATCTTACCAGATAGTCTATGTACAATGAAATACATTTTTTAAGAATTTAAAAAGCAATTTGAAATAAGAATATATATTTTGAGTAACTATATTTTTTACATGTTTCAACATTTGTAAATTACCCTAGACGAAATTAACTTAAAAAATTAAAATATATGGAAGAAACTGGCAACCCTGCTCTAAAAATTTTCTGATTTCAAAAGATTTGTGTTATGTTCATTGGCATTTGAAAAGCTGCGGATCCCGATCGGGATTTTTATTAAATTTGCAACCCTGGTAAGAAACAAAAGTTAAATCTATATATATATAGCTTAACGTAAATTTTTTTCGCCTTCGTCTGGCCACCAAAAACACCATTGGACATGTCTTTCGGTATTCGTGTGTAGTTGTTTTTGCAAGCTCTTCAAATTGAGTTGTATTTGGTTCGCTAACCATGTATTATTTGCGCATTTTTTGTATTTTTGTTTTTGAACACGAAGACGGGTACGAAAGCGAATGCGAATCCAAATAAAAATACGAAAACGAAAGACAATACAAGGAGAAACCGACGACGTATTCGAAGACAAATTCGACACGACTACGAAGAGGAATACGAAGAAGAGCGCAAATACGAATGTGATTGCGAAGGCGAACATAAAGACGGTGACTTAAGCGAATATGAATATGTCACACCATAACGAATGACGAGTGACGAATACGAAGATGAATACCAATACGAAGCCGAAGATGTATGCAGGCAAATACCAAGACGATACTAAGACGAATGAATGGAACTAGAATCGAATCGAGGAAAGTTTCACTTCTGTAGGTGGCAAACTAATTTTTTAATTTTTTATTGTTTTCGTCGGTTTCAGTTTTTTTTTTGTTGTTTTTTGCGAGGAGAATTCTTGAGTTTTCGCATTTTGTTTTGTTTCGTCCTTTTTTTTTAATTATACATATTATATTCGAAGAAAGTTTCACTTCTGTAGGTGGCGAAATAATTTTTTTATTTTTTATTGCTTTCCTCGGTTTCTGTGTTTTTTTTTTGAGGAGATGTTATTTTTTTTCGCATTTTTCTTTTGCTTCGTATTTTTTTGCTGTTATTTGTTTCTGTTTGTTTAAGAGAAGGCTTTGTGGTTTGAAAAAAAAAACTGTTTGAAAAAAACTACAGGCAAGTTAGATTTTTCTGGCGATTTAAAATTTAAAAAACTTCGAATTTTGACAGTGGCAGACTCTCCCAGTTTTAGTAAACAATTTTTAGCTTGGTGTTCATATCAAGATATCTTACACCTTTAGGTAATTTATATACATATATAAACACATACATAGGCGGCAACTCTATACAACAAAATGTATGTGTTTATCAAACAATCCTTTTTAATGCCGGATCCCAATATGTGGGAAAATAAAATATTTACCTGTGTTTTAATATAAGAAACACCTTGACCTCGAGCCGCCATTAAATATATATATGTGTTTACGTTAAAGGTGTCCGAAATAACTTTGGTTTGAGGTCAATATCGTTACACCAGTTTCTCAAATTTAAATTTTTCATACAACGGGCAACCTTATTAACGACATTTTAGTTCATATATTTCAGTTGACAATAATTTTGAAAATTTTATTTTTGAATATACAAAGCTACTGTGTATGGCCAAATTAATTTTTTTCTCTTTTAATTAATATAAGTTCAATGTGTATTATAAAAAGAACCGAAAAATTAAAAAAAAAATTATGTTATCAGGTGGCAAATCTACCCACGCAATTTAAAAAATACCTACACCTTCAGGATATCGTGTAAAGATTTTCAAAGGGCTGTATGAAGGGGCTATTTAAATTATGTTAGACTTTTAAAATATGTTTTAGGAAAGTGGCAAGCCTAAGCAAAAAAATCAAAACTTTTCCAAAAAAAATTACCCCAACAGATTTTATTTGACGTTAGTAACTTAAGTTTTTTAAATTTACTTTCCTTTTTAATTTAGTTTAATTTGCTAGATTGTTGGCAATCTTATTCAAATATAAATGGGTTTAAATATTTATTACGAAAATATCTTTCGATAATCATACTTTTTACAGAAGTCTTAATGATTTTGATTTGCTTTTTTGATTATTCAAATTATAGTTTTTTTCCGTTGGAGGTAGCCCTATTCCATGAAAATTAATTATGAAAATACATATTAATCCATTAAATGTTAAGCAAAGAAATATCAATATAATATAATATTTTGTCGCTTAGACTTTGCTAGCTGTTCGGCCAAGCTTTTCCCCGGCCACCGCTGCTAGAAAAAACTTTTTATAATTTTAGATGTTACTCAGACCATTGATCGAACCCAAATTCTAATGAATAGTAGTACGCATCCTCTAAACCCTCAGCCACAGCTGCCACCAATGTGCATACCATTATTTTTATTGCTCCATCCAGCCGAAAGATGGAGCTATGTGGCCTTCTGGGACCATAATTTTAACTGTATCTCTGAGGTACTAAAAAAATTATATTTACTCAAAAAAATATTTAAATAATAAAGTAGTTTTCAAGAAAATATAAATTTTTTACAATCGAGGTCTGCTTTTGGCGAATTCGTTTATCTAAATATGCAAATACATATAATTGAAACTAACTGATATGTACTAATTTTTATAAAAAATTTTTCATTTCATTACAGCACTCATTTTGCTCCCGAATGTTCTTGCCATTCACACAACTTCCATAATTACGCGAAATACCAGTTTTTGTAGCTTAAAAGCGCACAAAAATTGGTTTACCAGCGCTGACATGGCGTATACGTAACCGCAACCGAGCTGATGTTACACAATGAAAAAATAATGCCACAAGCTGAAAATGACAAATTTCAAAAGAATGTGAAAGTATTTTGCAAAGAAAGCAAGCGAAAAGAGTGAAAAAGAGCCAAAGAAAAACCAGTTTGCAAAGTAAGGCCTGAAGCTGTTACTTCCCAAAAGTGTGGGGGCATCAGCTTTTACGTGGCATTTTGTACCACGCTAATGTCAACTGTGACTTACCCAAAATACAACACAGCAACACTATTTGCATAAACCACATAAAGAGCAGCATTAGCAGCAACAGCAGCAGCAACAACAATAACAACAACTTCAACCACAACAGTCAACAGAAAGACGTCGCAAGCCACGACAGCAAAAGGTGCAACGACTACAAGCGTGAATTTCACCAGCAACAAGGACGCCAACAAGTAGCAACAACAATAAACAACTACAGCAACAACTAAATTATAATACAACAATAAAAACAGTTTAACACACATACAACAACACAGCCGTACAAACATGAAAATGAAAGCCAAACATAAAACGTGTGTTGTGGCGGCTGCAGCAGCTGCGACTGGTGTTGGCGTTGGTGCGGGTGAGAAAATGAAATCGGTGATATTGTATCCATATGGACCGCTGACGGGGACAGGATGTTGTCGCATGTTGCATGCGAAAAATTTGGCGTTAACAAGTGCGATTTACACAATTGTGAGTATAATTTGAATGCAAGCACATGAAATTACACAAAAAAACATACACTAAAAATAAATATACAAAAAAAAAACACATTGGGAATTGAGCTGAAGAAACAAAGGCATGAAATGAAATGAAATTAAAAACGGCTGAGTGACTTGGATGAGTGTGTGCGGCTGAGTGAGTGAGGGAGGAGAAGTGGCATGAACAGCGAGCACCAAAGTAAGAAAAAATCTGTTTTAGCTTGGCGCTCTTGTTGTGCGTGAATTTGTGTGTAAATGTAGGCATACATATATACGTATACAATTCGCCTACCTGCATATATACGTTACATTGTGCACCAGCATACGCAGGCGACAGAAGCGGGGGAAGAACAAAAATTTACAAAAATAAAATCAACATCACTGCAAAATCACGCATACGCCCTGCTGGCTTCAACTACATGTATACATATGTATGTACATACAAACATACATACGTGCTAGCGTGGGTCGAATTTTTTTTGCTAATTCGCATGGTATTTCCGGATTCTGCAGATAATTCTAAGGAAAAGTAAAGGGGAAACCATATGTCGGAAATGAGTTTCGAGCCTGCGCATTTTTAAAAGAAAAATGTACCTTTAATCAAAATTAAATTTTTTTCATTTTATGTCAGTTTTACATTGTGTTAGCGTTTTCTTAGGATAAAAAGTGAAAGTAAACAGTGTAATATTTAATTGACTAGTAAGCGGAATACTTTGAGATACTACATATATTAAGCAAAAAATCAACAGAAAACTTTTGGATATAACAGACAAATTATTCTCATGAAGCATAACAATTTGCTCGACTAATACCATATGCAGGTTAATGCCGGTATTCAGTAAATAGTTTCTAGTCAATTACACTAGTTTACACGAAAAATAAACCTTTGTAAAAAAGTATTTTCTAGGCTCACTTTAGGTCGCTGAATATGAAAACAAAACCCAGTTTTTTTTTCAAAGAAGCGTTTTCGAGATTTTTTCGAAAAACGTGTTTTTTGGTACCTTTCGCTGCTATTTTTCAATACCTTTTGAAAAAAAATCACCTAATCGACGCGAGCAACCTACCGAGCAAAAATATATAACTTTTAACGATTTAAATAAAAGTTATTACTGTTACTAGCGACCAAAATCGAAAAAAGTGGACATTTCATTCATTTTTGAAAATTACACATTTTTAGATGCTTATTTTTAATTAAAAAAATTTTGTTTAAATTTTTTTTTTCAAATTTGGGTAAAAGACAAATCATTTCAGTAAATTTTGAGTCTAAGATCATCTAAAGCGGATAATAAATGTAGATATAATGGGGCACTGAGTAAAAATTCTATCTTTATATATTTCACAAAATCACACTTTGGGTCGGAAATTAAATTTTTTTATTTTTTTTTATTTATTTTTTATTTTTTATTTTTTTTTTTTCTTACTCCTGGATGCGAATTAGAGAAGACTCTACCCAACAGAAACTAAAAAATTCAAGGGGAAAAGCTTATTTTCGACTAAAAGTGTGGTTGTGTGAAAAATGCATAACTTTGCAATTTTTACACAGTGCTATATAACATCTACATTTCTTATCCGATTTGTATCATCTTAGACTCAAAATTTACTGCAATGATTTATCTTTTACTCAAATTTGAAAAAACAAATTTAAAAAAATTTTGGTAATTAAAAATAAGCATCTAAAAATGTGTAATTTTCAAAAATGAATGAAAATTCCACTTTTTTCGATTTTGGTCACTAGTAACAGTAATAATTTTTATTTAAGTCTACACAAGTTGTATATTTTTGCAAAGGGCGTATCAATACCTTTCGAATGGTAGGTTGCTCGCTTCGATTAGATAATTTTTTCAAACGATATTGACAAATAATTGCGAAGGGTACCAAAAAACAGGTTTTTTGGAAAAATCTCGAAAACGCTTCTTTGAAAATAAGAATGGGTTTTGTTTCCATGTTCAGCGATCCAAAGTTAGCTTAGCAAACATTGTTTTTCTTAGGTTAACGCAATTACGTCAAAATTTGTCGACTAGTGTTATAGAGACACAAAAATTAAAGAGCTTGACAAGTATAGCATAGTGTATTTCAAAAAGAGCGAAATGGCAGGCCATAGAGTATAGAGAGTCTAGATATCTAATCAAAACAAACGACTTTATCAACCTAAATGCGTCAACTTAGTTTTAATGTATTGACTGTTTAAAGTCTATGATTCGCCATTTTGGATAAGGAATTTGTTTTCTAAAATGCACTTGTCGAACTATTTCATTTTTTACTCATATTGGGGCTTTCCAAAAAAATTTAATCCGCAATTTTGTTGTGGCGGCCATCTTGGATTTGTAATTTTTCATAGTGTAGTGTATTCTTCTAGTCAAGCGGTTTCATTTGATATTCATCTTGAGAAGGTTGTGAAAATATGTAATCCGCCATTTTGTGATGGCGGCCATCTTGGATTTACAATAATACTGAATTAACATAAATGTGTTGTCATTATAGCTAAATGTATGTAGCAAATTTCAGATCAATTTGTCAATTATTACTAGATTTGACCCAAACAGGGGTCAAAACGACCCACACGTGTGAGAAATAGTGGGTTAAAAATTTCGCAAAAATATGCACCATTAAATAAAAATATCTTAAACTTAAATATAGGCATTTTATATGCAACAGTGTCACAAAAGGTGCACACATTGTAAAACTAAGTAGCATGGAGTAAAAAAATTAAATTTTATAAAAAGGCAATTCTTTCATTTAAAAATGCACATGCTAGAAACTTATTTCCTAGCCATGGTTTCTTCTCAACTTTCTTTTAGAACTATCTATAGAATCGGAAAATACTATACGATTTGTGGAAAAACTTTCGTCCGAACTATTTGTCCCACCCTAATACATGCATACATACATAGTTTACATGTGTACAAGTTTTTGCGCATAAATGGCATTAAAAATTAAATTAAATTTGTGCGCTTTTAATGAGTATGGCATGTGGCAGGTGACATACATTTTAAAGCGAGCATGTGCATGCTGAGCGCTTGCACTGCGTGCTTAGCTAAAATTTGTACTGTTGCATTTTGCCTATTTTTTTCTCTTCTTAAACCAACCCAAATTGCAGGCGCGTGATGTATGCCAGCTTAATTTTGGCATCAGAAATGGATTTGACAAATTTGATAGAATTAGTGTAATTTCTATTAATATTTCAGTATATTACAGCATGCAGCATGCATACAACATGCAGCATGTTACACCATGTGACAGTGGATTTTACAAACACAAAAAATCAATATACTCGCGAGACTGAACAATTAAAACAAATGTTTAAAAATGCTGTGCAATGGAGAATATCAAATAAAAGAAAAAAGTTTGTAGAGTTGAACAAAATTTAATTTATAGCTGCATAAGTACGAAAGGGTATTTAAAATGTCCTTTTAAAACTTTATCCTTGTATATCTTTGAAAATTTTTAGTATTTACTTTTTTTCAATTATATATTAAAGACTATTACCCTAGTCACCACTTTCTCAAATTTCATCCTTCTAACATCATAAGTTTAAAAAAATAAAAATAAATAAAAGGGAACTTTCAATACCTATTCATCCTATGGTACGAGAGCCGACTGCTCAAAAATATGTTGCATGTTGTCCTGAAATGAAATAACCAAAATTCATAGGTCAACTTCTAATCATCGACTTGCCAGGTCCTTTTCTGGCAGGATCATAGTTTTTGATTGATGAAAAGTCATAACATCGTCAAAAAAATATGTTCCATCGTGACCTGGAATACATCTTTCAAATTTCGAAAGATTTGAAAGTACTGATTTCAAAAGTAAGGACTTGCCATCTCTTATCCTGGCAGAGGTCATTGGCAAGTCGGCTTGAAAAATAAGGATGCAATACTTTCAAGCCGACTTGCCAAGGACTTCTGCCAGGATAAGATATGGCGAGTCCTTACTTTTGGAATCAGTATGTTCAAATATTTCGAAATTTGAAAGTTGTATTCCAGGACACAATGGAATATATTTTTAATCCAAAACTATGATCCTGTCAGGCTATTGAATTTTTGTAATTTCATTTCAGGAAA
The DNA here is from genome assembly GCA_029783565.1 of Rhagoletis cerasi. Lineage (NCBI taxonomy): Eukaryota > Metazoa > Arthropoda > Insecta > Diptera > Tephritidae > Rhagoletis > Rhagoletis cerasi. The sequence goes on along the minus strand of JAPVRG010231354.1, from coordinate 14,353 downwards.
ACATGCAACATATTTTTGAGCAGTTGGCTCTCCTATTACTAATAATAATAATAATAGATTGGCGCTTACACATATGCTAGTGCTTGGCCGAGCTTTTCCTCCGATTTGTGGCGTGCGCCTTGATGTTTTCACACAAAGGGGAGGGACCTACAGTTTTTCGCGGACTCCGAACGGCGATTGTATTTTTATGAGAAGCTTTTTCATGGCAGAAGTACCTTCGGAGGTTTGCCATTGCCTGCCGAGGGGCGACCGCTGTTAAGAAAAAACCTCCTATTACTGGGGAACTAAAAAAATTTAAAAATTTTCAACTCTACATTCTCTTTCATTTTGTACTAATATTTTTCTTGTACATTGCACCGATTTTTTAAAATATTTTTTCTAATTAATCATGTCCTTAAAATTTCCAAGTCCTTTTGAATAAAATCAGGAAGAAAAAATAAAACGTAGTTCTACTTTATTTGGCCCCTAGTTACGTGAGTGTATTGATTGTTTCGGGTTAAGTGAAGCCAAGTCAAGTCAATTTAGGTCAAGTCAAACCAAGCCAAGTCCGCGTTTTGTCGGCGCTCCAAATCACAGCGGATCAAATCAATGCATTGATCACCGCCCCGTGATACAACCATTCTGTCGGTACCAATTGGCATCGTGGTGCGGACACACTAACCACCTTGATAGGGCTCCAAGCCTATCTAAAGCCTCTCGCGTACTTTTGGTCCAGCACCCGGTTGGAACGTAGCTCCAAATCGTACCAACCACACAGGATGTGGTACGAAGTTTCATCATTTTCATGACAAACCCGTAATTTTGTCCCTGTCGACAGACCCATTCGTAAGAGAAATCAACCAATTATAAGCTAAATATAACAAAAATGTTTTACCTTACTACAGATTGGATAATCTAAGAAACTGGCAAATCTAAAGCCAGTTACCGCTACCCAGTACTTACTCTTTTCAGACTTTATCCATTGAATGTAACGTCTTAAAGAAAACAAGCTCCTCCCATAAATACTACTCGGCACTTGAAAGGCCTTCTCTTGGCAGCTCTTTCTGCTTGATCTCTCAGTGGCCTAGTACTCAGCATAGAGTTGCGATGTTGAGAACTGAAGAGTTTCCAAAGACTACCTTGACTTGATACGCAATAGCCTGAAATAGCAACTCTCTTTCCTGCAATAGAAAAATTAGTGCCGAAACCATAAACATATTCACCGTTTATGTGAAAGCGAATTGAACATTTAGTGCTATATTGTGTTGGTTTAAAAACTCGGCAGTGGTTTATAAGTTCACAGGCCTTCTTCACTCAAATTTGAAAATATAAGCTTTCTTAACGATTTCATTAATCAAAAAGTCTCTGCAATATTTATTTTTCGCAGTGAAGAATGTGGAAGTTTTTCCTAATACATATCCACCAATACCGATGATCAGATTGCTTTTGTATTTAAAAATTGTTAGATGTCTTCTGCTCTAATTAATTTTAAATTACACAAACATCTATTAGTTAAAAGTTGAAAAGTGTTCACAACATTAATCCAGCGAGGCATGAAGGAGGTTACATCTTTTGTGAAATGGGTTGCTGAGTTCGAAATTTTCCATTCAATTTAATACCTGTGAACAAGTTTAAACTTTTTATCTTTCATAAAGCGGGTGGAATGCTTCTCATCTCCCTATTTAATTTTGGTATATCTCTTAGAAAAGTTTATTTAAGTGCAAACAAAGGTAACATAATTTCAACGCATTTAAAGTGGAGAATTTCCAACTGCATATGTGGGTGGCTGTAATTCACTTAGCTGGAAAAGTGTACTTGATTTCCTTGTTTAAAGTCATAGCTTTTTATTGTTTCTTAAGCTAAAAAATCTAAGAAAAAATGGAAAAAGGAAAGATGTACAACTTAGCTTTCTTCAAAATTAAAAAAAAAAAAAGTAATATTTTCTCAAGACTTCTCACTCAAAAGCTGTATAAAATTAACTTTTATTTGCTCATATTGTTGCGAACTCATCTATGAGCCACCAGGGGCATACATATGAGCACTTTCTTCATTTAACAAGCATAACTCTCGGAAAGTAGAGACGTTTTTAGCGGGGCTGAATCCCAGCGTTTTCATTCCCATATCTATTCCCTAAACCCTTCATAAGCACTTGCAAAAAACAGGTTAAGTTAAATGAAAATCTCATTATTACACTGTCTTTGTACTTCCCGACAAAAAAAAAAAATACTGGCCAATATTGTATTTTTATTTATGTTAGTCGCGCAAGTGCTTACCGAAAGCGGTCAAACCCATTTATTATTACTTTGAATATTTTTATAAAATTTCATATTCGCCTGGAAATAATGTATGCGGCCTTTTCCAACTTTTTCGCTCATCAGTCGCATGCCATCGTCGTCTGCGTGCATGCAACGCATTTTTATTAAGCCACGTACCCAAATATTTACCTACATACTTGCATACATATGTACATACATATTTGTGACGTACGCTGTTATATGCCCATTAATTTATGGCTCATTGTGATACGTTAATTACATTAATGACAACAATTATACTAATTAAGAGCATTTAAAGTGTAAGCTATAAATTATTTTACAGTTTTTTTTTCGTCCCACTACTGTCTCCCAGTGCTGCTGTCACTTTTTTTAAATGCGGTACATGCATAATTAAAATATGTTTTAAAAAAAATAAGAGCAAGCTAAGTGGTGTGGTATGCGTACGTACGCGCCATGGCGTATGAGTGACATGCGGTCCGCAGAGTTTAAGCACATTTAATGACACATTAATTATTCAACGCAATTATTTATTGCAATAATAACTAACTAGTATATATGTTTTTTAAATATGTTTTCATTTATTTTTCAGAATATGTCACTTTTAATCGTTTTAATATACTCATGGCGTATAAATGTGAATATGCGTAAAGCGGAGACGCTAGAGGATGTTTACTATGGTAAGTGTGTAGAAAAAAAATGTATTTGTATTAAATTAAATTCTATAATTGCACAGCTGTTATACGCTTGCGCCAATTAACCAGGCATTTAGTTAGTAATCTTTTCATTAAGAATACTACAAAAGAGGTTTCAGTATGAAATGTATAAACTAAATGCTAGCCAAACAACAAAATAAGCTGCTTAGTAAAAAAAACATATGTATAAATACCTTAACCTCACATACATATATTCTCATATAGTTAAGTCTATATCTTTTTCATTACTTTACTTCTTACATCCGCTTTTATCAAATACATGCCAACGCTAATACACAAAAGTATGTATGTTTGTCCCTCAAAGGCCCTATTTGGCCCATATAACCTTAATATGTAGCATTAAAGGCCTAAAAGATGAAAATGTGTCCAGTACGGCACACAACTAAAGCTATAAGCTTGCTCTTTGTTTAGGATACAAAGCAACCCGTAGATATGTACTATACATATTCAAGTGCATACATATGTACCTACATACAGTGGCGAGCATAGCTTACAACAGTTTTCATCATAAAATTTTTTTTTTAAATCTTTATAAAAATCATGCTCATGCTTTAGCCAAAACCACACAAACCAAGCTTTCAAATTTCATACAAACTTAAGAAAAATTCAACAACATTTTATGTAAATTTGATTTTTTTAATTTGATTTTTTAGAAAATGTGTAGGTACGCAATAATATGGCTCATGAAATTCTAGAAAATCAAGTGGAAGTTTTGAAGCGGCTATAAAATCGCGTTGATTTTTAATAATTTGTTTTTCTGACGACTTTCTGCGCTTTATTCCACATAGTGTTAGCAATTTGGTACCACCCCTATATATCACGGGTACAGTTTATCACGGGACAAATGATCACAAATTTTATCATCTAGAAAAATGATCACATAACAGTTGATCACTGGACAAGTTGCTACAAAACCTTTTATCACATGTTAATTTGATCACGAGACGATAGCTTTGAATGACAAACATACACATGATCATGCATAAGTGGGTGAACTTATTTGGCCCACCGTTTTCGGGCTATACCGTCCGAAGGGGTGACCCGATGAAAAATGTTTTACGTACACGTGGAGTCAAAGGCTCACACTTTAGTTCAATAAAAAAAATTCTGTTTTTATTCACTAATTTTTCACAACACCTGTAATACAAGTTTACGTAAAAAAAAGTTATAAACCATTTAAATAAGAGGAAAAGGCGGACCAACCCCATATTTTTACTATTTTAGTTATTTACCTATAATAATTGAGAATAATTTTTTACCAAAGGCCAGTTTCGAACTTCGAATGCCCATATCTCGATTTCGGAGGATATTTTCGAAAAACGGAGAAAATGCTTTTTTACTTATGCCTCAATCTACTAAAAAAATTGGTTTAGTCCAATACCCAGAAAAAAGTTGATTTTGCCGTATAGTCTTATGATATTGATATTTTGTAATTAATATTTTTTTGTAGTTCTATATAAATAATATATTGAAATTCCGACAACTCATTACTATGTGATAATTCTTCTAGTGATCAATTGTCCTGTGATCAGTGATATTGTGATCAATTTGCCTGTGGTGTTTTTCGTAATGATCTAATTATACTGTGATTATTTATCTTGTGAGCATTTTTCCTGTGTTTTTTGTCGTTATCATTTTTCCTGTGATCAATAGAGGTGTAAAACTGCATTTCTTGAGCAGAAAATCTATTCCAGTTTTTATAAATTGCCCTTTTTAATAAAAAAAAAACCGCAGAGCTGTCAGCAAAAAATATTTTTTATCAACGCAATTGTTTAGCCGATTAGAGCTTACACTTAGTTTACGGTACCCTAACATAGCCCCAAGTGGCATAGTCCCAATTTTTAATTTTTTATTATATCCCTTCTTATACAGTAACAAAAAGCCATATCTTTTTCCTTGGGGCTATGTCACTTCTCATAAAGTGTCATAACAACAATTGGGATAGTGTCACTTTTGAGCCTAAAGCCCAGCTTTCAAGAATAACAAAAAAGGTCATATAAAAACAGGCTCAAGGAAATAAAAAGAAATTTGCATTCAAAATTTCTTAAATCCGTTTGCAGCTCACAAGAAAAGCATACATACATGTGTACATACCTATTTTTTCAAGAAAACTTACAGCACCGGCAAAATACTTTTTCAAGCGACAGAAATATTGAAACATATTTCTTGTGATTTTTCTTGACAGCTGAAAACTAAGCTTAAAAATGGAAACATTTGTATATTGAATTTCGCCCATTTTTTTAATATAAAACGATATTTTAATTTGCTTTTAATATGTTTTTAATAAAAAATTGCGCGATTTTTTATTCAAAATTCTTGCCTGTGGCGCTTTCTTTTATATAAAACAAAATTTTTATTTATATTGAACATTTGTAACTAAAAATTGCGCGATTCTTTATTGCAAATTTTCTATATATTTCAATATATGTGACCCGGCCTATGAAAAGGTGGCTTATGACTCAAAAAAGAAAGGACGTTCTAGTTTTCACCACGTGAAAGACAGAAACTATCGAAACCATGTCATGTCATGTTTTGAGTCATAAGCCACCTTTACATAGGCGGGGTCACATATAGTGAAAATTTGGAATAAAAAATTGCGGGATTCTTTATCACAAATTTTCGGACGCCGTGCTTTTCTTATATAAAACCATTTTAATATATAGTGAAAATTTAAAATAAAAAAGCACCTGTGGTGCTTTTTTTATAATACAATAATAAGCTGTTACTCTTGCACACTCCAAATTTCTTTGGTTTGCTAAGTTAAACGGGTGATTTGGAATTTTGTCTTCTTTTCGTCTGGGAATATGTCACTTCTTATATAGTGTGAGTTACAATAGCCCAAGTAACAGAATTGGGTTTATCTCACTACATGCATATATAAGAAGTGACATAATTCCAAATATTTTACTTGAGGTTATGCCACTTGGGGCTATGGCACTTCACCATAGTTTACTCAAATTCCATGGGCCACGTTGTTGCGTACCTAAATATTTTCTAAAAATTCAGATTAAAAAGTTTAAAAATTAGTTTTGAATTTGTTGAATTTTTCCAAATTTTGTACAACAAAACAACGTTGTATACGAAATTCCATGCAAAGGCAAATAAAACGAGGACTGCAACAAAATCTACATTGGGACTGAAAAACGGGCTTTAGGCGTTCTGCGCTAGCACATAATATACTAGCGAGCAACCACACAGCTGTTCTAACCAACGCAAAAATCGTAGATATTGAAAAGAGAGAAAAAGTTAGATACACGATTGAAAGCCTTCGTATTATGTAAAGCAGAGAAAGGACAGTAAACAAAAAAGAAGACACGAACGAGATTACTGCTCGTTACTTGCTATGTTTATGAAACACAAATTAGTATGACAAGTGTACCAAAAGCGATTGGTACTGATGGATAATTTTTAA
>JAPVRG010231350.1:3781-17026 GCA_029783565.1 Rhagoletis cerasi | reverse complement strand
TGAAAAAGGTGCATTCAAAGTATTTTTTGTATGAGGATATTTAAATAGAAACTTGTTGAATGAAAGTAAACTTCTGATTACGTCTGCATGACTCCTGCATGACTTTACAACTAATTTTAAGTTGGTTTTGTCGTAGCTAATTAAAAGTGAGGTATTTATAGAAATCTCGCAAACAAGCTAACTAAAAGTTGGTTAGTTTTAACAATTGATAATTTTTCACTGCAGGGTGTTTTGTGCTCAAGCGCTAATTTTTATTGTTGCTGCTTTTCCATGACTGCTGCTGCTGCTCTGGCCATTTGAGTACGCTGTGTTGTGTTGGCCGCAAAACAAGCTGACAGGCTGACAGGCTGACAGGCCGACAAGTAGGGAGTCGAGTCGGGCGTTTAACTGGCGGGCAAGTAAGCTCGTATGAATTCGCTAACAAGCAACACATTTTAGCTTTGGCTTTAATTCTGGCTCGGCACAAGTTTGGGGTTTGGGGTTTGGGGTTTGGTGGCGTCGCTACGCTAGGGTCGTTCGTTCGTCTGTTCTGAACATGTGTTGAGGGTAGTTGTTGGTGCGCGATTTCACGCTTTACTCAACATATTCTCTACGCCATATGTTTTAACACTTTTGTGTGCTCTAATGTCAATATATGCGAGTACATATCTACACCATTTTGTACTTATAAGTATTTGTTTTAATTTGTATGTCAGTGTGCTTGTCGTCATGTCCATCCACACATCGCACACACACAAACTCTCAGAGCCAGCCAGTCAGCCGTACGAATGCTTGAACGGGCTTTTGTGCATTGCACTGTTTTTTGCGCTTTGTAGTATGCAATTGCATTGCGAGGCGAAACGGTGTCATTTAACAAGCTACTTAGACAAGAATTGTGATATATAGTAGCTATAATTTCGTGGAGAATTTTCACCTTCGGACGAATTGAATTACCTTTGTGCAATAAGCGCGATTTTCGAAGAAAGTAGAGTAGGAAAAGCTTAAAATTTCGTTAGTGTGTGTAGTAGAAGCAAATTAAAAAAACAAAAAATATACGCAAAACTTTTTTTCGGCCCCGTTAAGACACCATGGCAGGTGAGATTTGTGAAATCAATATATGTATTTATTGTAGAATTTCAAAACCAAAGCATTTTTCAACAGTTAAAAACGACTTAAAGTCGTTTGAAATCTTTTAAAACTTTAGAAAAAACTGTAGTCAATCATATTTTTGTTCATAAAAAAAACTAGTAAACTTACAAATTAGTTGCTGTAGCTTGGCAAAAACTTCGATAGTAGGTATTTTTTTTTTTAATTTGTGAAAAATGTGTTAATTTAAGCGCCAAGTTATTTAAAATGATTAAGACGCACGTATTTGAGCGCTTTATTTCATATTAACACATTTCGCCACTGGTGGAGAGTTTGGAGAGTTTACTAGAAATATTGCAGAATGGGTTTGTAATGCTTGGCAACATTATTGTTGCATTTAAATGTAAAAATTAGGCTACTTAAGAATTGGAGAGTTTGGAGACTTTGAAATTTCAATGCAAATGAATATATTTGTAAAAACCGAAAGTTTGGGTGTTATTAGAATTTCACTCAAAATGTATAGTTGGCTGTTTGACTTGCATAATTAAATAAGAAAGTAAAATATATGCATTTCAGATGTCTACATACAAGAGTGTATTTCTGAATTCTTTTTTTGGGTGAAAAAAGAATTAATTCTTCCCATTATCGATTTATACCGCAAGAATGGTATTAATATAGTCTAAAGATAAATTATCTTAGTAAATTTATTTTAAAATTAAGTACATACATTTATGTGGTCTCGAATTTTCCAATTTATAATTTTAAATTTATTTGTTTTTCCTCAACTTACAGATGGTTTCATGGCAATCTTTCGGGCAAAGAAGCTGAAAAATTGATTTTGGAGCGTGGAAAGAATGGTTCGTTTCTGGTGCGTGAATCTCAAAGTAAACCGGGTGATTTTGTGCTTTCAGTGCGCACAGATGATAAAGTGACGCACGTCATGATTCGATGGCAGGTGAGTTGAAAATTAAACGACCAGAAATTAAACGAAGTATAGACGACATGTAAAACAAGAAAAATTGATAAAATATCAATAAATACTTGACTAATTAGTGATTAATGAATTTTTAAATCGAAATTAACACCACAATAGCGTATTTAATTTGAGTTAGAAATTAAATAAATTTACAAAAATTTGGCAACTCGTCGATTTTTCCTAATTTTTCCTATTTTGTTTACCTTAATTTTCCAAAGTTAAAGTTCTTAATTTACTCAACATTTTCCTTTAATGACTTAACTAAATTTGCCTTATAAAAAATCGTCAAAGTCACTTTATAATTTCAATGTTTTTCCTCGAAGCGCATGACCTTGAAATTTTCGTGCATAGCGAGCTTCCAGCTAACTACAAACAGTACTTACTTATTACACCAAAAGCAGCAACAACAAAACCAGCAACAGCAAATAACAGTGCCAATTGCAGCTAAGCAAATGACTAGCACAAAGCCAACAGCACTAACAAACGCAAACACAGTAATAATAATTTTGTTTTTTTTTGCTAGCCAGCTATGAAGCTCTGAAAAAGTGAGAAAATGCAAAAAATAAAATTAAATTAAAAAAAGCAGCAGCAATGTAAAAATCAATAGAACAAAAAATAGTGTTAAATTTGTGCTTAAGCAAAAACAAAAAGCATAAATGGGACATTCCATCTAAAAGAGGAAAACGACATAAATTTGAAAATGCCTTAATCATACCTATTTCAGTAGTAACCTCTTGCTCTCACGGCTCGTGATTTTAACATTTTGGGAATAAATTTTAAAATGTTTTAAACAAAAATAGATCTAGACTTTTTTAATGCCAGTGAAACTTTAAAAAATTGCTTTCTACACGAGATATGTATACATAAGAGTTCAAATAATAATACAAAAATTGTTTATAAAATAAATTATAACAAAAAAAAAATTAATAAAACATACGCCAGGATTTCCTTATATAAAATTGTTTTTTAAGAAATTTCGAGCATAAACTAGCATCTCAAAATTTTCGTAAATTTTTTATAAAAGCCTGGAAAATTTGTTTTCTCAAAATTTTTTGCTTACATTTTTAGTTTAGAGACTTATATTTTTTTAAATATGCTATTAAAAACAGATCTACGATTCTTGATTAAAATTTCAGAAAAAGAAAATTTTCCTAAACGCACATATCTGAAAAAGAAAAACAAAATTAAATAAAGAAATACAATACCATAAATAATTAAAAAAAAAATTAAATAAAAATAAAAAATTGAAATAAAAATTTGAAATAAAACTTTTTTTGGAACTCTTGCAAAAATTCGTTTTTGCATTCTAAAAATATAAAAAATTTTTAATCGCATCGTAATTTTTTTACTTTTGGTTCATTCCATGTAAAAGAGGAAAACGACATAAATTTTAAAATACCTTAATTATATCTACATATTTCAGAAGTGCCAAATTACCACATTTCATAAATCGGATGAAAAAAATTAAAAGATGCTATAATTTTTGTCTATGGAAACTTTTACTTCATGCATAGTTACTTTACACCAGTCCCAACTTTAACTATTTCTTAATATTTCTATGAAAATTATATCAGCCTAATTTTTAATGAAAACGAAAGCGTATAGTATATATTTTACAGCACACAAAAAAATGACTTGAAAATTAAGTGTTTTGGTTAAAATTCATCTTTGAGTGCACAAAGGTAAAATAGACTGATTTTCAGTGTCCCACCAGTCACATTCATTCAAATAATAATTACAAAGAATTTAGATATTGATTGATATTTTTTTGAAAGGAATTTTACACATTACTTATTTATCTATTATAAAAAATATCTTTCACGGTTGTATTACATTCTGGAGTCAAATGTCCCACCAGTCACTATAGAATGGCCCAAATGTTTTGTTTTAGTTACCACTAACACAAATACATATATTCTTAGCAACAACTTGGCTTAGACAAAAGGTCAACAGTGTTTAAAATAATAGCAATAACAGCAACAAATGCAAAATACATACACACATGCATACTATGTGTATTCTATGTACATATGTATATACTATATAGCATCCCAGCCAGCGGAGAAACGTACTTTTACCGACCGTGCGGTTTTCGTATCCGAAAAACGGCATGTTATTTGAAAAAAATAAATTTCAAATATTTATTCAAACTGAACATTTGAAAACTTGTACATATACGTATTCGGCAGTAGCTGAGTGTGCAGAGGACCTTCAGGTGGTCCCAGGTTCGAGTGTCGTCAGACACAACACATTCAAATTATGAAAAAGGTTCTGTGGAGTTCAGAATGAAATCGTTTTCAACGAAAAATTTAATCAGCCGAAAATGTATCCGTTTCACAACCATTTCGGTACTTTTCGGATGCACACTTTAGTGGGGGAACGGATCCGAAAAACGACCGAAAACGGATATAACATCAGGCTTTTGCACGAAATCGTTTTCATTTTCGGATACGTTTCCGAATAATTTGCTGGCTGGGTATGTACTGACTTAAATGTGCATATGTAATATGAAACATTTATGTGCATATATTTACTGTTACAACAATAAAAACAATAAGTCAATAAGTAAAATATAGCAACAACAAAAACGAAAGGTATTGACACTGAGCTATACAAAAGCTGGAAAAAGTTGGCTTTATACAGACTTACCTGAATAAAAAGGCAATAGAAACTTTTGTATTTATAACATTTGTTATTTTTTTTTGCTTTTCTCATTTTTTGTTTTGGGTAACTTTTTTGATACTTTTTTTTTTACTTTTTCCAACATTTTAATTAAATTTTTTTTTCGAAAGTATTTTTTTAATTACTTTGAAAATTATATTTTTAAAAGTGCTTAAATTTTCCTTGAAAGACCTTTTTTTATACAGGGTGTCCTAGAAGTCGACGTCAAGCCAGAAACGGGTGACAGGCCAGGTTATAAAAGATATCAGAAAAAAAACTAGATATGTGTTGTATTTTTAAAATAATAGGCGTTCAAAAAAAAAAATACAAATTTATACTTTCTCTCAATTTTGTTTTTTTATTATAGGGGTACTCACGACACCCTGAGTAAGAGAGTAAAAGAGTAAAGTGTAAAGAAAAATTACTTTACAACAACAAAATACGGTTATTAAAAATTTTAATTTTTACGTATCCTTAACCTATAAGGGTCAAAGGTTGAGGTTGAGTGTAAAAGTAAATTTTTAATCAAGGCCTTCTGTTGTTGGAAAGTAATTTTTCTTTACACTTTACTCTTTTACTCTCTTACTCGGGGTATCGTGAGTACCCCTTATGTAATTCTGAGTCTAAAATTTATAGCCAACTGCTCTAGCTTGTAAGAAAATTACACTTTTTGCCCAGGAAAAATTTGAAATTCAAATTTTAACTGACTGTACTGAAAAAAAAATGAACTACACTAGTTTGCCAAGTAACTTTGAAAGTTGGCGCATTTAATAAGGATTCCAAAATGGTATGACACTTGCTAGATTGTTTCTTAAATTATGGACAGTTTTTTAATTTTGTAAAGAAACTTAGTTTTGAAAATTTTTTCTTACTTAAAACGATTGTAGTGTGCCCAGACTTTCCTTGTAACCGTAACTTTTAAGGTAATTCTAGTTTGAGTGAGACGGAGAGAGTCATTTTACGAAGTGTGAGCGAGACAGAGAGTGACGCCACTTTGTCCTGGCCTGAAACCCGTCTCCGGCTTGACGCTGACTTCTGGGACACCCTGTATGCATAAACAGGGGAATTTGATTAAATTTTTGAAAGTTTTAATGTATATTACTTTTATATACCTATATTTTTTGGAATATTTTAAATTTTTTGAGAAACAAAGTTTTTTTAATTTTTTTAAATTTAAATAGCTTTAAAAAAGGTTTATAAATTGAAAAATGTATGAAAACGTCAATTTATAAAGCTTCTTAAATGTATTTTATTTTTTATGAATAAGGGAGTTAGTTTTTCTGAGAATTTTTAGATCTTTGGAATATTTTTAGTTTTTGAAAATTTTTTACAAATTTCATTTTATATCAAATTTAAGTTCCGCAAGTTTTTTTGTGATATCTATGGTCATAAAATTAAAATTTTTTTCAATATTTTTAATTTTTTAAGCGTTATAATGTTTTATGACATTGAGTTTTCGTAAAGCTACGATTTTTTTTGAAATTTGTATTTTTGTAATTTTTTTTTATTTTATACTTTATATGACTTCTGGGACACCCTGTATGCATAAACAGGGGCATTTGATTAAACTTTTTGAAAGTTTCAATGTATATTACTTTTATGTACCTACATTTTTTGGAATATTTTAAATTGTTTGGGAAACAAAGTTTTTTTAACTTAATTTTTTTTAATTTATTTACCCCCTTATTCATAAAAAATAAAATAGCTTTAAAAAAGGTTATAAATTGAAAAATGTATGAAAACGTCAATTTATAAAGCTTTTTAAATTTATTTTATTTTATATGAATAAGAAAGTTAGTTCTGAGAATTTTTAGATTTTTAGAATATTTTTAGTCTTTGTAAAATTTTCACAAATTTCATTTTATACACAAATTTAATTTTCGCAAGTTTTTTCTTATTGTGAAATCTACGGTCATAACTTTAAATTTTTTTTCAATATTTTCAAGTGTTTATAATGTTTTTTGAAATTTTTATTTATGTAATTTTGTTATTTTTTCATTTCTTTATAAGTTTTTTTATTTTTGATTTTGAAATTTTTTAATTATTAATATTTTTTTTAATTCTTTAAAACTTGCAATTTTTGCGTTGGTGTTTTTAGTTTTCATCGATTTTCTCGTACAATAAGATCAAAACTTTCAAAAAAATGTTATTGAAAAATTACTATTGTACATTTAATCTCCGATTGTTTTCGCCATATTTGTCATTCAGGGAATTCATCTAAGCGCGTAAATGCCTCGTAACTGCGTAAACCTCGTAAATAAACCGGTTTTCTTATACAAAATTAAGTAAGCCCTAAAATTGTGGACTATTTTTTTTTCTAAAATTTTCCATGCTATTTTTTGCAGAGTTTTCCAACTGTTATTTGTTTTGATTTAACATAAGCTTTTTTCATAATTATATATTATTTACATTAAAATTAAATTTTTTTTGTTTTAATTTTTTAATTTCAATTCATTTATTTTAACTATTTATTTAATTTTTTTTTTTATTTTTATATCTTCTTTTTATAACTTTATTAATACATTTTTGGGTACTTATTTTTAAAATTTTTTTTCAAATATTCTGAAGTGAGATGTGGTAAAAAAAGTTTTTTTTAATATTTTTATTGTATGCATTTACACTTCGGTTTTATTACTTGGACTGCATATGACACACTTTAAATACCTTCACACCCATGAACGGAAAAGATTCAATTATACCTGCGGAAATTAATTTACACCTCCCCCCTTTCTCTCTCCCTTTCTCCCCTGTAGGACAAGAAATACGACGTTGGCGGTGGCGAACCCTTCGACACGTTATCCGAACTCATCGAACACTATAAACGCAATCCGATGGTGGAGACGTGTGGCACAGTGGTGCATCTGCGACAGCCATTCAATGCGACGCGCATTACTGCAGGAGGCATCAATGAAAGAGTCGAACAATTGGCCAAGGTGAGTAGTTGAGCGCCAACTCTTCTCTACACACACCACTGATAATGTGGTTTCACATGGCGTATGTGTAATGCGCTGAAATGTTACTCATACGCACCAACTACCAACTGAGATTTAAAAATTTAATTTCCTTTCCTCTTCCATCTTTATAGGGTGGCTTCTGGGAGGAATTTGAGTCGCTGCAGCAAGATAATCGCAATATGTTTTGCCGCATTGAAGGCTATAAGCCCGAGAATCGCGGCAAGAATCGCTATCGCAATATACTGCCCTGTAAGTAATACATGCACCCACACACCCACAAACTCATACCCTCGTTAACTCATTCCGCGCACAGCAACGTTGGCGTTGGCACGTGCGAAAATACTTTTTTTTTATTGCGCCACCCTTCATATTGCATGACAATTTTTCAAAATTGATTATTAAAATATTCCATAATACTTATATCTCTTCCTCTCGCTCTTCATCGCCTTCTAGATGATCATACCCGCGTTAAACTACTTGATGTGGAGAAGAGTGTGCCCGGCGCTGAATACATAAACGCGAATTATATTCGCCTACCCACCGATGGCGATTTGAATAGCATGAGCTCATCATCGGAGAGTTTGAATGCCACTGGCTTGGTGGCCTCTTGTCCCGCTTGCATCGCCGCCCAAATGCAGAAGAACTGCGCCAATTGTCAAATGCAGAATAAGACATGTGTGCAGTGTGCTGTGAAATCGGCCATATTGCCGTTGAGTAATTGTGCAACTTGCAATAAAAAATCGGATACAATGAACAAACATAAGCGCAGCGATTCATCTGCCTCGACCGCAACGAGTTTTAGCAGCGCTGGTGTTTGTGGTGCTGGTGGTTCGCGGTCGGCGCTCGCCGGTTGCAATGCTGGCGGGTTATTGAAGAAGTGTAGCAATGAGTTGACCGAGCGTGATATGTTTAAGGTGTACATTGCGACGCAGGGCTGCTTGCCGACCACAATTGTCGATTTCTGGAACATGATCTGGCAGGAAAATACGCGCGTCATCGTGATGACAACCAAAGAGATTGAGAGAAGTAAGTATGTTGGAATGTGTGTAAAGGAAAAAAAAATAGTTGTATGAAATTTAGCTAAACCTTACTCAAAAAAAAGTGTATTCAGCTCATAAAATCTCAAATATTTGAGGTCTGCAGAAGTATAGAATTCTAAAAATGTTGATTATAGCGCTATTCAGCTCAATTTTACCAAAAAAAAATTGTATTCGGCTTGCACAAAAATCATAGAAAAGTTATCTCTGTCAATAGGGTCAAACAGCTAAAATATTTTTTTAGCATTATTCAGCTCAATTCAAATTAAAGCATAATTCAGCTTAAATTTACTCAAGAGAAGTCTATTCAGCGCATATGTCTTTCACTTACATATGTTACATAGAAAGTCATCTAAGGCAGTTAAAATATTGGTTCTACAGCTATTCAGCGCAGTTTTACAAAAAAGTATTGCATTAAGGTGCACACAAAAAATTCTTTGATAATTTTTTCAAGCATTTTAAAACTATTTATAAGTTAGATTCAGCTAAGAGTATTGAAAGTAAAAAATTTTGTACAAAAACAATATTTTTTTCTTATTAGCGCTCTTGAATAATAAAAGAATAAAAATAACTGTTGTATTTTCATGAAAATATATCACTTTTTCAGCAATTCAGCTAAACATATTTAAGAAAAAATCTTATACACGAAAATTCCTTGCATTTCCGCTGTAAAAGCGTGTAATATAAGCTCTCTGCTGCTATTCAGCGCAATCAAAAAATTTCAATTGTACTTATTATGATTGATTGATTTTATAACTGCGAAATTTATGCTTAAATTCAGCCGCTTAAGATGCGACAAACTTGGTAAATATTTTTGAAATATTACATTACCCGAAATTTGCGCTTAATTTATTTGATTTAGTATAAACACCGCATTCAGCACAATTCAGCGCGTACGCATGCGCGTATTTCCTTTCATTAATTTTTTTAATTTTTCGCTTTAATTTCCTTGCAGATCGCAGTAAATGTGCCAAATACTGGCCGGATGAGGGCCAATGCCGACAATTCGGCCCAGCGAAGATACAATGCCTCTCGGAAAATAAAACCAGCGATTATACGCTGCGTGAATTTATATTCTCTTGGCGCGATAAGCCCGAGCGACGCATCTATCACTATCACTTTCAAGTATGGCCCGATCATGGTGTGCCGCAGGATCCGGGTTGTGTGCTGAATTTCCTGCAAGATGTGAATACGAAGCAGAGTCAGCTGACGCTGGCGGGCGAGAAGCCGGTAAGTGACGTAGAGAGTGGAGTTTTAATTGAAGTGTGAACTATTTTAATTGGAAACCAACTAAAATTTCTTTCTTATGCAATATTTTAGGGTCCAATTTGCGTCCATTGCTCCGCAGGTATTGGCCGTACGGGCACATTTATTGTGATTGATATGATTCTCGACCAAATCGATAGATATGGTAAGAATTTCGAGAAAGTTTTCGAGTATGGAACAAAAGCACTAATTATGAAAATATTTTTCTATGCTAACCTCACAGGTCTCGACACCGAAATCGATATACAGCGCACAATACAAATGCTACGCTCCCAACGTTCTGGTTTAGTACAAACTGAAGCACAATACAAATTTGTTTATTATGCTGTGCAGCATTACATACAAACGCTGATACAACGTAAACGGGCCGAAGAGCAAAGCTTACAAGTCGGACGCGAATATACGAATATCAAGTGAGTGTGGCTGCATGTGAAATTTGTGTTGGTCGGTCGTGACAAAACGTGTAATTTTTAGTGGGCTTTGAAGGCACTCAAACTCAATTAGTCGCTTACTCATCGCCTTAGGGGTTATTGTGAAGCCAAAGAGTAATGCGCCGAAAATAAATTTTTGTTATAAAAGTTGCCGCGCTTCGAATCAATTAGCCGCTAGAGTAAATGGAAAAAATGAATTTTAGATAATATGACGGGTTTCCTCTTTATATTCAGGTCTGCTGAATAAAAATTCCACCGTGCTGAATAAAAATTCCGCTCTGCTGAATAAAAATAGGGCTTTAGAAAGTGTTTTTATTTATGAATTTAAGATAGAATATGATTTAATTCCATTTCAGTTTGCAATAAGCAGTCGAGCTGAGTTAAATATTTCTTTAGCAATTAATATTTTCGCTTTGTTAGATAGCGTGCCAAAGCACACAGACATTTTTATAGAATAAAGATAAAGATTCCATATCAGGTTTTAGTGCAGGTTTTCTATTTAAATACAGCGAATGAGAGCGGATGCAGAGTAAGCATAGTTATAGAGAATTGTTAGATACAACATTCTAGCCTTTCTAATGTTAGCTTTCATATAAAAAAGCAGACCGAATGCCCGTGTCAGAAAAAAAATTTGCGGACAGCATGAATTGTTTTTAATTCTAAATTTGTTTAAAATGTTTAAAAAAATATTATATTTATAAATTGCAACATCTCTCCCTCTCCCAACAGATACACCGGCGAAATCGGCAGTGACTCACAAAGATCTCCGCTACCACAAGCAGCTTCTAGCATAAGTTTAGCCAGTAAAAACCCCACAGGTGGCAGCAACAACTTGCTGTCCTCAGCCACAAACAACTGCAGCAGCACTAATGTCGGCGCCGCTTCAGATGGCCTAAATCACTACGCAAGTGGTGCAGCCGCCGCCGCCGCCAAGCAACAACTGCATGGTGGCGCTGGTGCCGCAGCGCCGCCGTTGGCTACAAAAAAGCAAGCACCGCTCCCGCCATCGCCGGCCAGTGCACTCCTAGGCATCGGCAAACCAAAGGCTGGCGATAGCAACAGCTATCATCATCAACACCAACACCAACAAAGCGCCATACATCCGCAGCAGCAGCAGCAGCCACAACATACTGCGTCAGCGGCAAATGCATCTGCCGCCAATGCCGCTGCCGCCGGTGCTGCTGCGGCAGGTAAGCAGGTATTCATACGGCCCGGTATTTTCAAATTGTTGACTCCCATCATTTTACAGCCAACGAAAACATTCCCAAAGACATGAGCATGCGCACAGGCAGCGGTCAGCAGCCGCATTCGCAGCAACAGCCACCGCCTCCGACACCGCCGCGCGCTAGCTATAATACATGACAGTTAAAGTTTTAAAATGCGCTCACTGATGCTCTTGAGCTCATAAGCGCGTTCAAAGGCTTCAAACGCGAATTTGTACGCGCGCGCATTGCTTTCTTTCTTTCACTCTTCAACAAAAAAGGGCTTTCAAGTGAACGTGGTGGGTTGGTCGGTCGGTCTTGTGTGCGGTGGGGAACATTGAAAAAAAAAAATCGATAAGCCAACAAAACAAAGCAAATACACTCACACGTCCCTATCCTTCGCCAGAGTTTTTCTCCAAAAACAATTTTTATTTCGAAAGTGCGCTCGAAAGCGTTGAAAACTATTTGCTTGTGTTAAAAGCGTTTCACGATTTCTTCTAAATTTATTCATAAAATTTTATTTTATTCTTATTTTAATTCTTAAAATTGTTTGTGTTAAAAAAAGATTCTAAATGAACCTGAGTAGATAGTCTCGTTTTTTGGTTAAAAATTTATATTTATTTTCTGCGTTGGTACCCTTCATCGTTCCCTTTTACCTTCTTACCTTTTTTATTTCCCTGTCTTTTTTACCCTTCGACTTTCTCGTTCCTCTTCCTTTTTTTTAATACATATACACATTTCAAATCAATTTCGTACAATAATTATGTTTTTAACGCTGGTTATTGTTGTTGTTGTACTAGAGTAGTTTGTTGCTGCTGTGGCTGTTGCTGTTTTTTTTTGTAATTTTTGTTGTAGTTGTAGTTGTGTAGTGGTATCGCTGCATGGTAGCTTAAGCAGCGTTAAAGTAAACGTAAAACGTAAAGAAAAAGAAAAAGAAAAAGAAAAACAAAAACAAAAAGGAAAAGAAAATATATATTCATACGAAAAAAGCGTTGATTGTGATCTGTATTAATGCATTAAAAATTTAATAGAAATAGTAAAAAAAATTGCAAAAAAAAAACAAAAAAGAACAAAAAATGAGAGACCAGAAGAAGTAAAAATGAATAATTTGCAGCTTTCAAAAATATTCGAAGCTTATAAAGAAAGCAATTTCAAGCTTATGAGAAATTGGAAAAGCTACGAAGTTTAAAAATAGCATAAAGCAAAGTTTCAAGTAATAGAACAACAACAAACACTATGGCCCGTAGTTATAGTCAACATAAAGTCGACTCTAAAGTTAAAGGCAGCTTTTTATGACAGATATCCCATTGAAAATTATGTCAAAAAGCTGCTTTTAACTTTAGAGTCGACTTTATTTTGAATATAACTACGGGCCTATAAATTTGCGAATTTCCGCTTAAAAGGCTAGAAATGGGATTTGTGAAAATATGTTTTACGAATTTAAATTTTGGTAGAATCTTGTTTTTAGTTTGCAAAGAAAACTTAAGAACAATTAAAAAACCTTTTCATTTTGCTTATATATTAAACAAAAACTTAAACTCCTTGATTTTGGAAAAAAGACTAGAAAAATACTTCACAATCGAGCAACGAGTAGCTATAAAAACCAAGTACGAATTCAGCTCATGAAGAAATTTTATTGCAACAGTAAAAAAA
>JAPVRG010231323.1:8413-33137 GCA_029783565.1 Rhagoletis cerasi | reverse complement strand
GCATCACGCATTTAGCATATATTAGTAATATCATTCCAATTGCCATCAAAGCACTTCTAGCGAAAAGCGGATACTTTCTGTGAGGAAATGAAAAATTCGTAAGCTGACAGCAAGACGCCAAAGGAAAACAAAGGTTAAAAAATCTGCCTGCGAAATCCGCGCGCAATTGACACAAAGTCAAGTAAAAGCAAAATCAAAACTGCTTCAAAACGGAAGCGGAAATCGCATCACAGCGCAAGCAATAGATTGAGACTCAAGCAACGCGAGCAGATTGATATGAAAAGATATTGTTTTAAACGCAAAGGGACGGAATTAAAGCGGAACAAAGAAATCTACTTACAGCAGCGCTTACACAAGTACATATGTAGTGCGTCTCCTTTGAGCAAATTGATGCCCATAATAGGATTGACGAACGACGGCAGCAATACATAGCAGCTTTTTATCGCCGTCAGGTATCTTTGCTGAGAAGATGCAAATCTATTTGAACTTCTCTTTTTTGATTTCATTTCTGATTCACTTCATTCGTTATTGTTTGTTTTGGCTGAGGCATTTCAAATCCCCGATTACATAAGTACATGGCGCTTTTGTCGCATTAGTTTACCGCATGCCATAGCAAGTGGAGCGTGTGAACGTGAAAATATTGGGTGGCATAAAATTGAATTACAGATTACATGTCATTAGTAGAAGCTGATTTAAAGTAAAAGAAGGTTATTTGAAGCAAAAGAGCCGATTTTAAGACTCCTGCAATTAAATTAAACTGGCCAACAAAATGTTCCCATAGGATTTTTCCGTAGATTAAGAATCTGAACTTAAAACCATTAATTTGTCCCTAGTTTCCGAGATATTTGGGATTAAAAGTGTAAAAAAACGCATTTTTGCTATTCTTTTAACTTTTATAGTAGAAAATGACGCAATGTGGAATACTTTGAACAGCATAAAATCAGAGCCTATATATTGGGATTTCATCATAAAATATAACAAAATATTGATAGAAAACATTAGGCAAAAACACTAATTTTTTTAAATAAAAAATGTGGCGATTGGAACCTGAAACATCCTTGTACTTTTTGTCACATACCGTACCATTTTTTTTTAACTTTCTTTATATTTAGGTGCAAATAACCATTTACAAAGTAATTTTCTAGTTCTATCAACGAAAACATAAAATACGTGCCCAGATATGCTAAAAGCGGAATTTATTACTATTAACATAAAAAATTTCAAATTGTCTGTATTTTTCCAATTATTCAAGAGTTTTCGAAACATATGATTTAAATTGAGCTCCTAAAAGAGAACGAATGTAAAATTAAAATGGATTTGATAAAAAACAAAACTGTTATTTTTAATAACTTGTTTTACCTATGTATAAGAAATAATTTTTTTAGCTTTTGAGATAAAAGTTCAATATTTCAACTTTCAGATTGCAGCATTCAAAAGATTATATTCCCTACAGGAGCTCAAAAAATGGCGAAAATCCGTTTTTGGCACCTTCATCTAGATCAAATCGGAAAACCCATAACAGACGTTGGGCAAATTGAGACTTACGATCCCAATGGCATCAGGATATGTCCTGTCTGAAACTTAATATGGCATAGAATTTCCTGGAAATTTTCTTTCCGATTAGGCAAAACAGGTTGTGGTGCTCAAAGGCTCCGCACAGTGGTTCTAAATCAACGATAAGTGGAAAAAATTCAATATCTCGTAAACGGTTAGCCCAATTAAGCTGACAATTGGTATGGTGAAACCTCATGGACCACTTAATACGAACTAAAGAAAAATTGGAAAAAGAAAATTTCCGAAAAAATGGCTGCCCAAAATTAAAAAAAAAAAAAAAAAATCTGATAAGCTACATTTTATATTCGTTCTATATGTAAAACTCTGCATTCTGCGAATTTTAATTTACATCAGAGAAATTCGAAATAACGGATCCAATATGGCGGACGATTTTTTTTTAATTCATATATATACTTGAAACTCGTTACTCATTATAGGGATATAGAATAGAGACATTTAAAGCCCTGAAGCAGTTAAATATGCAGCTTTAGGCGGCTGATTTTACTTCTATCCTGTTGTAAAGAGTTTATTTAATACTGAAATGTAGTTCTCTGCTTGGAGAAGTGTGGAGCTTATTTTGTAGGCCTCTTAACTCTTGGCTGTCCCCTAATTTCCTTTTGTTTGACTTTTTTGAGTTTCATAAAGAATATGGTAACCGGAGGAGTTATCATTTATACTTGGTTTGCGGCTCATATATATGTGGAACATAAAAATCGTAAAAGATTGCCAAAACTGTTCACATAGCCTAAGAACATATGAATCAAACTTTCAATAAAATTATTCCGAAATATTCAGTACTAACAATATAATAACATAACAATAATAAATAACATTCTACGATTTTTCCTGAAGACAATATAGCATACAAAGAAATTGGATTCACTTTTGAAGAACCGCCATGCCATTAGCCAATTAGGAATTATATGAAAAAATTGTTTTTAAGTTTTATTGTATTTGAATTTTTTCCGCCCAGGAACTGCTGTGCGCTGCACTTGAATAGCTTAGTTGGCAGACCGCCAGATCCAGCATCTTTGTTACCCTTCAGCAGCGAAATTAGTGTTTATACTTCATCTTAGTCGGATGATAGGACATCGACTAGGGCGCTGCTTTTGTCCTAACAGAAATTTTCTCTGGCCTTGAAATCTTCCGTAAGTCGCCTAAATACCTAATAGAACTTTCGGCAGTATTTGCTGTCTGCCAGCATCTCAAGCTGTTCGCATACACGCTCTTTATTTTTACGGAAAATATGCCTCGCTTCCCTTTTCAAGTCCTTATATCAATACCATGTAGCTAACTTTGCCCCCAAACGTAGCTCTGCTCTACAGACAGTCTCTTTTTTCTTTATTCTCGCCGTACCAGGTGTTCTTTCGATCTCGCCGAAATCCAGCTACTTCTTCGGCGGTGGGACGTACTGATCCAAAGATGCGGTAACACTATAATTTTTCAAGCCCCTGCAAAGTCGATCTGCCTCTGTCAGTTATGTGATGTTTCGTCGATAAGACTAAAGATTTCTTCTATCCAGCGATCGTTGATGAGCTCTAGGCTTCTATAAATGATATCGTTGGAAGCCACTTCCTTCTCATCCTTTGGGGCGTGGGCACAAGCGCGCTGGATGTTGAAGATTCTTGCTTTGAATTGGATTCTAAATTTGGTAAACAGAGCGAATTCATTTTTTGAATCCGGTGGCTCATGGATGACAGAGAAATGTATGAGTGCCTGTCTGGGATGTAATTTCAGTTCATACTACTAAAGTTACTAAGCATAATTTATAAGCCGGGGCGGCATCGGGATATTTATACATAGCCCGCTGTTTGATTTATGATTTGAGATATGCGATTGATTCCTTCATTTGAGAGTTTAAAGAACATGAGTCTGTTTTACCATTTGACCACTACCAGGGAGAAAACTTATGAAAACAGTTATGGCGTTTTCTTTTCTACAACAAATGTTGCCTTTTAATTGTCCTCTTCTTGCTCTTGGAGCGTAGCGGGCAATGAGAGGTCAACATTTTTCGGCAGAAAAGGAATGGCCATTATTGAAACCAATCCTCCCAAAATCACCAGTAAAAATAAATATTAAATTATGCACAGTGATTGTAGAACGTCAACTCTTTTTTTAAAGATCCAAACTCATTTGTTCAAAGCACACGAGACAATCAATATATTAACAAAACTGGGGGCCAAATATAGTAAAACTGCGTTTTTAGTTTTTCTCTCTTACGTCAGGATTTTTTATAAAAGGATTTTGAAATTTCGAGGGTGTAATTAATTCAAAAAATTATTTAAAATTTCAGTGCAATGTAGAATAACAGTATGGGTGCCAAATGAAAGATAAAATCCTCTAGAGTTAAACAAAATTAAATCTGTTTGGCTCGCAAAGACGAATAGGTTTAGAAATTTTCCTTTTAAATATTTTCCTTTTTTCAAGCTAATAAAGTTAGCAGGACGAAATTCGGGGATGTGGTGGTGTATATATCAGTCTTTAACAAATAAATTTTTAAAAAATAAATATTCAAAATTTTCAAGGATATTCAAGGATACAGTTTTAAAAGGACATTTTCAACACCTATTCGTCCTTTTGCACCAAAAATTGAATCTTCTACAACTCTATGGATTTTTCTATTCTATTTGATATCCATATTGCTACTCTACATTCCACTGAATTTTTTAAATAATTCTTTGAATTAATTATATCTTTGAAGTTTCAAAGTCCTTTTAAAAAAAATCCTGACGTCAGAGAGAAAAACTAAAAATGCAGTTTTACTATATTTGGCTCCTCATTTTGCGAGTACATATATAATGTTTTGTGTGTGTAAAATTTACTGTCGCACGGTGTAACCGAAGCCTTTTAGATGCTACTTACCTAATGCAACATAAACCAAGTTCAATCGAAAAATTGCATAAAATCCTGTAGTAGCGCATCCTTCAAGCTTCGCAACATTGCGGTAGGTCCTTTCTTGTATACATCTTTTTCATAGGAATTTTTTGTATGTGTGTATGTAATTATACGTATTGCTGTAATGTTTACATGCTACTTTTCAATATTTGAGGCAAAACGGGTAAAAAGTTGCAAGTGTGTGCATTTTATATGCACTCATTACCCTACAACTATTCTTTTTCTGCAGTTTTTATTTCTTTTGTTAAAACTTCCAGCTTTAAAACGAGCTGTAAATGACGAGGATTTAGTCCACATGAATACCCAATTTCATGCAACTACTTATACCACACACACGCAATATATTTAGTTTAGTTTGTATGCTTCACATGGGAGCGCTGGCAATTGTGAAAAAAGGATTAAGGATTCAACAACAAAATTTTTAAGTGAGCAGTGCGAGCGCACTAAGTTACAAACGCACAATATTTTACACAAAAAAGCAGACAATTATACCTTTACATTTTCACACACTCACGCGCTGACACGCAAACAGACAACGCATGCAAAATACATCCCTTACCGCTGACTGCTAACGAATACTCGTACACATACATATTGACATACTCACGTTAAGTCCTCTCAGTGTGTTACGCAGATCCTTTGCGTATTATTTGTTTTTTTAGCTGCGGCTATCCCCTCGCACATATCGAGGCCCACACTGCATCCTTCCATCACTATTTTTCAAACATACGTACATACACATAAACAGGGGCGTAGCCAGAGATGAGCCATGGGGGGGGTTTTACTCAATCATTTCAGAATTAAAAACAAGAAGAACACTAAAACATTGTATGCTATGCACTTTAAATAATTTTATTAAGAAAAAATCACCAATTCACAAATTTGTATTAAGTGTAATTTCTATAAATATAAAAAAAAATTTGTGTCAAGGATCAAAAACTCAGCTTAAAAAACAATCTCATAGCGCAAAATGAATACGCCTGTTTTTCATTTTCGCCATTTCATCCAAAATTTCTTCTGCTTTTGTCTGCTTATTTTTCCCCAACTATTTATGTATTGTCATCTGCACTTTAAATGATATTTAATACCGCTTTTGTCTGCGCTGCGCTGCTCACTTTTTTGTTTTCCTAAAATTTTTTTAATTGCTCAGCACTTCTTTTATTTTCATAGTCATGGTTGTGAATGTCCTTGGCCAGCTGTTGTTTGCTTTTACAGCTTGTCGGATGAGCGTAGCAGATCCTTAATTAATGCGGAATTAGGGATAAGAAGTAGAAGTAGAAAAAACAACAATATAGAAATTGCGGTTAATAAAGAAAATTTGCATTGTCTGAGCGATTAGCCTGCATTAATTAGGATGCGTGAAAGAATTTAAAAAAATTAAGCTCAACTCAAACTGGGAGAGATAAATTCCAAACAGACGTGTTTGTGTCAGTGTGTGGTTCGAATTCGCAGAAAGTTCACTGTGTGATTTATTCTACTTCTTCTTATTTTGCACTACAGCCATTTTTCGGTTTGAACGAGAAAAAAATCTTTGTGTCTCCTTTGCAAAGTTCAGGCAGGTGTTTATGCCAACTTTAAACGGGGCCTTTACCACTTAGTCCTTCCATGGGTGCCAACATAAATGATCTCTTCACGGAAGCGACGTCATCCATACGTGGTACGATATGTCCTAACTGGGTGAAATGTTCTATGTTTTTGCGCTTAGCTCTCTAAGTATGTGCGTTTCACAATAAAGCTCGTAGAGTTCGCCATTCCATCCAACAATAGCACAGATCTTATGAATAATTATTCCCTCAAAAGCCCTCCAAACCTTTTTATCTTTGTTCGTTATATGAAAAGATTGGCTTAATTTTTATTCGTAAAGGAAGAGCTATTATTTATATTGCCTACCGGGCCCTGTTTGTAAGAGTTATTTTTCACATACTCTCCAGGCTAACATTATTAGTGGTGTTTATGCCGGATCCTAAGTTTACAAGGTCCTCCACTACTTCAAAGTTATAGCTGCCGGCATTGGCACGTGAAAATGTGCAGCGTGTTGCCCTCTTTTTCCTGCGGAGAAATTCTCTAAGTCGAGTGACTATTTCAAATTTGGAAACAAAGAGAAGTCGCACGGGGCCAAATCTGGAGAATACTGTGGACGGGGCAGCAGTTCGTAGCCCAATTCGACACATTTTGGCACTGCTCTGAAGTGGTCTCAAGGTTGCGCTTGTTGTCCGGAGTGAGCAAACGGGGCACCCATGGCGCCGACAGCTTTCTCATGCACAAAATTTCAAGCAGGATATGACTCACGCAGTCTTTTGAGATGCCTACTGTCTCAGCTATCACGCGCACCTTCAATCGACGGTCTGCCAAAACGAGATCGTGGATTATTTTCACGTTATCCTCCGTGGTAGCCGTTTTCGGGGCACGTGGGCGTGGCTCATAAAAAACCGGCGTTCGAAACATGTTGAAACTCGTTAATACAATTTTTATATGAAACTTAGCAATATTTTCACTCTTTATCAATAGAGAGTTTACACTGAAAACTGTAAAAATCAGGTTACTATAACTCATAGCTCCCATATAACTGATTGTTCTTATATGAGCCATTACTTTATAACTCCGTCATTTAGACAGCTAAACCCGAACAATTTCGTTCGTAATCATACAAAGTCTACTGAGAACATCGTCAAGATCGGTGATATATAAGGAATGTTCAGTTATAATTTTTTGCGACATAACTCCTCCATCTTTATGTTCACAGTGTATATCAATTAAGTATAATGTTTAGCTACCAAAGAAATGAAGGTTGAAGTAAAATTGTTTGATGTTCATGAAAGTCATGAAGCCTTCGGCATTGCCAAAGATAGCACTGTCCTTACTTGCTTTAGCTGATACACTATGAATTTGTTAGAGAGTAATTAACTCGTGATGTTAGATAACAATCACAAAATGATAGATATTTAGCAATTGTGCTTTTAGCGCTGACTTTGTTTTGTGTTATGGTTAATTAGAGAGCATTTTTGCATTGCACACTCATTCTCATTCTTCTTGCTCTATATCAACCGTCACCTTACCGATTAAGATCTCAAACAAGTTTATTGAATGATTTTATTATATCGATTTTATGTCGCACAACTTTATTTTTATATTTCACAACTTCCAGTTCAATATATTTCAATTAAGATATTTGTGATTTTACGCTTTCCTTATCGGCATGAGATAATCTTCAAAAGGAAGCTGTTTATAGTACCTGTTATGCGCAGTCATATTTGCATCTGCTTAATATAAAGTCGACCGCTCATAAACCAATATAGATTTTTAGCGACCGATAAGGTAAGCCAACAAATTTACGAGCGCTATCATTAAAATCAATGTTTTTTCCGCTTAATTTCATGCCAATCAAATTAGTGATGAGCTAATTAATTATATGCAAATTTCATGAGTTTTTGAATGCAAAGCGGCAATTAGTGGCACTCGTTATACGTAGTTAGAAAGAAGGTTAAGTATGCTAAAATTTTGAGTGCAGCTTAGTTAGTTAGTTGTCCAAGCATTTAGACAGCAGATGAGCTACTTTTTCACATTTTTTCTTTGTATTTCTTTTGTTTTTAACTGTCAACTTTTTTTTGATCTCTTTCAAAATACACTTAATGACCACCAGTTTTAGCTCACCGAAATTAGTGCGAACTTTAATTAACCACTTACTACCACGCCCCTTCCTCCACAGGCGGCTCTCAAGTACAACTTCAGCACTAAGCTTGCTGCACGCTCGCTCGTAATGTTTCCTTGATCGTCACCGCCTTTTGTCCTGGCTTGCCACAAATCACGTACATGATTAATTTCGCGCTTTCACACCTCAACCTATAATCATGTAAAGCGTTAAGGAAATTAAATCGCCACCAATCGCAACGCGGCAAACTACACGCACAATGCCAGCAAATTGCAAGTGTGTTGCTGAAAGTAAAGCGTTAAAACAAAGTGATCCGAGCAACAATGTTAAATATGGAAACATAAAGGATATATGTACATATACGAGTAATAAAAATCCACCTTGTAAATCGTCACGACCGATGCGAATGCGAGTGCGTTGATCATGTTTGCGCGAAAGCAGCTGCAGGCACAAGGTTACCAACTGAATTAATGTATATGTAGGAGTATGTACAGCGAAATTTACAGTCGTACGCCAGCGTCGAAAAGTTCGGCACGTTTTCGCTTCAACAGTCAGCCATCAAAATATATAGTCGTATAAAAACACTTGCTTGTACATTAGGGTGAATTACTCTCCATTAAAAAAAAAACAAATTGGTACAGTTTTCCATCGGAATTATAAAATCCATTATATTTTAAGACTTCTGCCAAAACATTTCGGAAAAGTATAAAGATTTAGGTGAGCTGGACTGATTTGAAAAAAAAATCAAGTTTTTTATTATGTAGATAAAATTTATTTAAAAAAATATTTTTTTAGAAAAATCACTTCATATTGTATCAACGGAATCAAAAGAAGTCTTAAAATATAATAAATTTTATAATTCCTGTGGAAAAACCAGGGACCGAAAATAAACGTTAAATATCATGATTCTTATTTTTCGATCAAAAAATAATCGTTATTGTATGATTTTAATTTTTTCGATCAAAAAGTACCTAATCGTTATTTTTGATTTTTATTTTTTTGATCATTTTTAACCGTTATAACGGAGACTGCTTTTTTATGATCGAAAAACTAACAATCAAAAATAACGAATATTTTTTAATCGAAAAAATAAAAATCAAAAATAACGATTATGTTTCGATCGAAAAAATAAAAATCATAAAATAACGATTAAATTTGATCGAAAAAAAGGAAATCAAATTTTGACGGTTAAATTATGATTTTTATTATAAAGATCATAACTGTTACGGTCCCCGGGAAAAACTGCAACTTTTTTTGGTGAGGCGCCCTACAGTACATACATATGTATGTAAAAATTCGCATGCGTTTTCATACGTATTATTATATTCATACGTATGAAGATGAACACAGTTGGAACCTGTCTCGTTGATCCGCTTAACTTGCAGCTTAGCTTTTTTGCTGTCCAGCTTGATCAACGTGTTGGCCGGAATGCGTTATCATTTATAATTTTGCACGCTTGAAGATTTTAGTGCCATGAAATTGCTGATAATTATAAGCGACTAAGACAAAGGAATAAGGCTGCAAACAATGCAAGAGCAAACAGTTAATCGAGTTTGTGATACTAAGGGCCAGTTTTTCAGTGCCATTTTAAACTTAGATCACGGAAAAATTATTTAACAGCTGGCTAATATTAGTTTAAATCAGCTGGATTTAGCCGTGCACTAAAAAGCTGGCCCTTAGAATGATGAAGAATTTGGAGAGAGAAGCATGAAAGTGCCTTTCGATAAATCCACCCGCAATCGTTACCTCATGAATTTAGACTAGTGTCCGCATTTTTGAGCTCCACGCAAATGTTTCAAAATTCCCGAGCTCATAAGCTCTCTACCCTCCTCTTTAGAGAGCATAAAATGATGATGATACGTATCATATGTATGGCAGATGTTGCTCAGATGAAAAAAATGCTTGGTAGCATAACGGATGTCTATGAAAAGCACGCAAGGACCAGATTCGGAAGCGCTTGTATATGAATAGCAGCTAAAACTTTGAAAGGGAAAGTGGAAGCGGAAGGTTTTGTTTTCTTGGTATTATTTCGAGCCGAACAAGTTTGTAAAGACAGCTCATAATGAGAACCCCTAAGGGAATAATCTCCAAACCAGCCATATAAGAACGCCTGGCTCATGTTGTTTTAATAACTCGTGCTCTGAATTTTCAGAAACCGGAACACCAATCTGCGTGTGAATCTCTTGCGATCAGCTATACCTTTTGACTCAGAATTTTCTGTTCACCTGCAAATTTCATAAATAAAAGCTGTTCTGATTCGGAGTGAGTCAGCAGGGGCACCTCTTTCCGCTCCTATGGATTTCACTTCACGCGATAGGTCTAGAGGCTTATCTGCGAAGAAAGTTCACTGGATATACATAAATATACGACAATTGTTCATCCAATTATATATACTCTATCGAGTCTTGGTTTGGTCATGAAATCGACAGGGCTGAGAAGCCGGAATTGTGCAAAATGCAAAAGCGGGTATTTTTTCTACGCGCACACATACAAAAGCCCGAACGCGATCTTGCATCTAAGTACATCTGCTTGATCTGATTGCTCGAAAGGGGGCCGTTTTAACAGCATTAGGAGCTAAAGATGTTAGTTAACATACCGAGGGATCCTCAAGCCATTCTAATTTCCAATGTACATTGGCGACAAACTCGATACCCCTACAGACGATACCTTAGTACCGACTATCTTATACCTACCCTCAGTCTCTTCCGATAAGTCTTCCGATAAAAAAATACAATATTGTGATACCAACAGCCAGTCTGAATTAAGTCATTGAAGATAAAATCTTACAAAAGACCTTACGAAGCGTTGTACAGGCTGTGCGCGTTGCGCGAAACTAGAAAACTACTTCAGTTGTTGCAGCCTGAAAAGGCAGGCATGACACCATTAATATAGCACCATGACTCTGTTAGTGTGGCGATTTTCCAGCAACAACAGGTTATATCTCTAGAATTATATCAGCAATGCTAGGAAAGCACTTTAAAAGGAAGGTCGAGCTAATTTTTTTTTTATAACAAACATCGAAAAGTGGGTGTTCCAAAGGCACCACGAGTTATACTTTCAACCAAAGAAATTTCTAACCGGCCATGGATTTAACCGAAAATATTTACACAGCTTCCGTCTCGACGATTCGAATCTGTGCAAAATTTTTTCGCAGAGCGTTTTCTGAAGACCCGGTAAGTTCTAAGAACTTCCGACGAAATACTATATCGTTCGGGAAGTAACAATACATGAAGTTCCACTGCCTAATTGGCGTACGTGCAGCAAGACTAGGGGTCGTCGCTGCAAGAATATAGTAGAGAAGGAAAATGTGAAATCACTTTTATGCCACTGTCCGGTTTTAGAAGAAGATTATGCATGCTTGCCAAACCATTTTTAAAAAGCCTTGCAGGTGACAGAATCATCTAGGTAACAAGTGGAGCTTCGTCTGATGGTCATTATGAGAACAGAGACATCCCACACGACTGGTTTGAGTAACAGGCTCTGATGGGCATATGCTAGAACTCAAAAGAGGGGGCGTCAAAGTCCGGCAGAAACGGAAAACTATACTTATTTATCTCCACCTGAAATAGGTTGAAATCGGTGGTCTGACTTAGAGATCAGGGTCTGTGAGGGACAAGATACTTCGGGCATGGGTTGATCACTAACGAAATGAATTAGGAATGACGATAGACTATATGGTAGCCAATGTTGACTTTAACTGCAGCGTGCAGTTGCGAATCCCATTCAGAAGATAATGGAGAAGAGACCGTAACGAATCTATCACTCGCTACACCAACGAAGCAAAGATGGACTGTAGTGTAGAAGAGGGATCTGACTCTGAGGTACTCGGTGTTACGCTGTCTCCACGTTTGAGAAAGGATAAAAGCGTCTTCCAATCGGTTCTAAGTATCTTTGAAGCCTAAAAAAAAGTAGGCAATTGAGTCGGGTACAGAAATAAAGCCATTGTGATTCAAAATTTAAATGCGCTCAATGCCTGGGTCAACTACCGTCTCTCTTGTCTGGGTTTATGGATTAGAAACATCGAACACAATGAGATAGCTGATGAGTAGGTGAAGCCAGGAGCCTCTTTGGATGGAAACGAAGCGTTGGCTAATTGTATGCTAGTCAGCTACTGGAAAGTACTTAAACCAACCAACCAACCAATCATCAAAGCGCCAATAAAGTGATATGTACCCGAGTGAGTGAGTGATAAATCATCAACCTAACCTAAAATAACCTAACATTTGCATAAATTTGTTACAATAAATTCCAGAAGTAACGAAATTGTACCGAAACCAATAAGTACTCCCATAAATTAATACCAATTAATCCTTAGAAACCATTCCTTACCACCACGAACAGATGTACTAGTTATCTCCACTGACCCATTTATTGCACTCCTGCACGAATTTTAATGCGTGGCTGATAGCTTTAAATCAACTAAAATTATTTAAACAACATTTTTCACGGCCAGCTGCAAACCCGCTGGCTTATAATCATCAAATATTACACAAAAATGCAATATTTAAAAGACCAATTACAATACCAGTAAAACTCATAAGAAATTCGCCACGCAACAACCTTCAAAACTGACAAACATAAAACGCTGGAGTTGCCATAATTGTAAAGTTCAATTTGGAAAAGAAAAATTTACGAGATTGACACACATTTTACGAACAATTAAAATGCAGGCAGTAAGTAGGCGAAGCGAGTTGAGCGCGTAAAATCAAAGTGGCTCACACAAATCGCTTGTGACGAATGTGCGATTTGTCACGGGGGCCTGCTGCAAGCAAGCAAATAACATGCAGCCAGCATACACGCATGCGCACCCCTGCACTCACGCAGCGATGACACTTTTCGTTGTCGCTGAGCCGTAACGAAAAAGGAAATTGAAGATGCAACAAGGCAAAAGGCGATGAAAAACATTTGGCTGTTGAAAGGAAGCAGATTGGCTTAAGTGCGTTGAGCGTGGCGCGTTTGTACCTTTGACGATGGTGAACACATAAACTCACATATGTATGTACGCACACACAAATAAGAATGAGCTTGTTTCCTTTTGCTGTGTTGCATGAAATGCGTAGAAGATCTGCAAGTGCTAATGAAATGTCCTTTGCTTTGCTCTCGATATGTTTGCAGTGTGTGCAAAGCAAACATGCAACATGCCGCATGCATACACAGAAAAAAGAGCAGCAAAACTAGCAACAGCGGCTGCAGCGTTGAAAAAGTGACAAGCAGCCGAGCAAACAAACAAATGCAGAGATGCGTGGCAAATTTAAATTGCGCATGCGCAAATGCTGCTCATGCCCAGCCAATGTGGCAGGCAATGGAAGCCGAGTGAAAAAAATAAACGAAAACAGAACAAATACGCAATCTTTGTTAGTGCTTGTTTTTGCAGTGGCATAAGCCGCATTATTCGCAACTCATTGCACGCGCACAAAAGTGCAAGGGAAATTTAAAATCGAAAAAAGAGAAAAACAAAAATTCACTAGCGAAAGAGAGAGGAACAAAAAAATTCTAAAGGCGATTCACATCATTGCAGCTTTTCAACAGCTGCCAGCTCACTCTGTTCGCACTTATGCGTTGCACAGTTGCAAGTTGTGTGGAAAACATCCGTTTGAAATGCGCAACGAATAGCTGATTACTAATTTGCGCTTACAAAAAAGTGTTTTTATGTTCGCTGCTGCTTACTTTTTGCACCTATAGGTTCTTTACAGTGAGAAATTTGCATAATTCTTTATCTAGGTCTTTCATATGTACCCCAAATTAGATTGGGACTGTTTGTGGCAAATCTGTTTGTAAATGCTATGCCGTTTCGTTTTTACTCGATTGCTCTAGCAAATTGTACGCTCAAGCTGCAGCTCCGGAGAAGATACAAGTATTTTAGCAGGGCAATTATGGCAACTGTCCTTCAACTCACCACAGTCTTTCAACTCACCACAGTCTTTGAACTCACCACAGTTCTTCGAAAGACAAAAGTCTTTCGTAAGACAATTGGCTATTCTGGCAACTATCTTGAAAGCTATTTTCTGTCTTTCGAAAGACTATTTGAAAGATCTGCTAGCGAGGAGGTCTAAGCGTTATTCTGTTTGTCTTATAGCAGTGCACTTTCTAAAAATTCAGTTAAACTAAACAAATATTTTTCTTTTTAACACAATAAAAACTAAAATTTAAAAGAAAATTAAAAAAAAATTTAATTAAAAAAATAGAAACATTGTTAAAACACGTTTCTAAAAATTAAATTAAAACTAAAAATTAAAAGAAACTTAAACTAAAGTAGAAAACAATTAAATAAAACAAAAAATAAAATAAGTAAAAATTAAATAAAATCAAAAAAAAATATTCTTCTTTAAAAAAAATAAAAAAAAATTTAAAGAAAGATATTTAAAAAAATTATTTGAGCAAACTAAGAAAAGAAAAAGAAGTTCCAAAAAATTAAATTAAATAAAAAAATATATTTTTCTTTTTAAAGCAATAGAATCTAAAAATTAAAATAAAATCAAATTAAAAAAAGAAAATTATATTAAAATAAAAGAAATAAAATTAGTTGCTAAGAATTGATTGAAATTACAAAAAAAAATTATTTAAAAAAAAATAAAATCTAGAAATAAAGATAATTACGTTATAAAAAGAAAAAAGATAAATCAAATTAAGAAAAAAATAATTAAACTAAAAAAAGAAAAAATATTAAACAAAAAAAGACAAAATTCCACTGCACGAGGACTCGAACCTCGGATCTTTCGAATGACACGTCATTGCTTTGTTCACTCGGCCATTGCCACTGTTGAAGCAGTGCAAGCAAAATGATATACTACATGTCCATTTGGAACAGTCAAAGAGCATTTCACCCCGACTAGAAGAACAAAAGTCTTTCGAACTATCTTGCTTACTGTCTTTCAATTGTCTTACAAAAGACTTTCAACTATCTTAGCCAGAATTGCCCTGTAAGCCTCAGTAACAGTTAAGGATTAAGTTACTTACGTTTTTAGTGCGACATTGTCATATTTCACTAAGCGGTGGCAAGTGTGCTGGTGCCACTCTTTTGCACTAAAGGGGTATATACTCGTATATTTAAAATATTTTTCAATTGCCAACGTTGCTGAAAGGTTTTTGTTTCTTTAAAGTATGTTTACATATAAAAATAATCTCAATCAAAGCTCGTTCTTTAATCACCCAGCTTACACATTCAAATCTCGGATTATTAGCTGTCGAATTTCTTGTGATTGTTTTTCCCACAACTCAAGGAAAATTTCTATTTCTTTTCTGTTACATATTACCCATACAAAATTCCTCCCTCGTTAATCTGTAATTATAAAATAATCTCAGATTAAACCGATAACTTTTCGGTGTCCAACCTGGTTTTATCGATTATTTTTGCGAAGAAGAGGAAGAAAAAACAAAAAATTGCACTTTTCCTTGAGTTGTGAGAAAAACAAGCACAACAGCTAATAATACGAGATTTGAATGTGTAAACGGGGTGATTAACGATCGAGCTTTGATTGAGATTATTTTTTATATGTAAACATACTTTTGAATAAATTTTTACTTAATATTTTAATAAAAATAATTTAATTTACTTTGGAACGAATTTCCGTCATCCCTTGTGAAGTTTGGTTTGGAGACAACCCGGTTTCTAGAACGAAAAATGACACTGAAGATGACACAACGCCGAAACTGGTTTGTTTCCAAACCAAACTTGACAAGGGATGACGGAAATTCGTACCAA
This sequence comes from Rhagoletis cerasi, assembly GCA_029783565.1. Lineage (NCBI taxonomy): Eukaryota > Metazoa > Arthropoda > Insecta > Diptera > Tephritidae > Rhagoletis > Rhagoletis cerasi. The sequence goes on along the minus strand of JAPVRG010231323.1, from coordinate 17,337 downwards.
AGTAAATCATTTTGCCACCCTGTCGGAAAAATCAACCAACACCAACAAATCAATCAAAATACATTTACGAAGCTCTTTTCCTTGCTAGCGTTCAGGTTTGTTTACTTTCACATTTCACATAAATCTAAATGATCGTCAAAATCGGTTCATATTTACGTCAGCCAACTGTAAAAAATTGGTCGCGAATTAAAAAAATCTTTTTCGATAAAGCTTGGTGTACCTTCCTTCTATGCTTCGTATACAGGTGTGCAGGTGTTCAAACCTCATCGATTTTAGAGCCACATTAGACAGCATGAAGAGAAGCTGCCTCAAGTCTAAAATTGGGATCCCGAAAAACTAACACTATCAGGGCATTCATTAAGATTTACTTTTTTCAAAAATAAAAAACAATGAAAAAAATAAAATTTGTTTGATAAACTTTACTATCGTACAAAAGAACCATTCTTGAAGTTTATTTCATGAAGATTTCTTTTCTTTCAAATATTGGCCATAACTGCGTTTGAGATCGTCCATTCTGAAGTTCCATGTAGACTTTGGACTTAACGTAGCCTCAAAGGAAAAAGTGTAGAAGTGTGATGTCACATGATCTAGGGGGTCAATTCACTCGCCCGAAGCATGAAATGAAATTTTCACCGAATCGGTCAACTCAAAATGCTCGAACGCGTCATCGAAAATTGGAACTTCAAAATGGACCATATCAACCACAGTTACGACCAACACTTAGAAGAAATTATGTTTAAAAAACAAATTTCAAGATTGGTTAGAGAAGTTGAGCTACCTGTGACTGAAATCAAGCAAATCTCTCATCATCTCAACATCATTTTCAGAAGCTTATTTTGACAAATCTGAAGCCTTTTAATGTGCGTCCTGGCACAATTTCCCCAAACAGGACAAGCATAAATTACAGCATGAAATATTGTTTTTAGTATAATAATTCTACTGTCGGTGCTTAGATCGGATTTTCGATTTATTAATGGGTAAACTATTTTTTTGCCGATATTTACTTTATTAACTATATTTTTTACATGTATTTCAAAGGTCAGGCAGCGATCTAAATGAACTCTCAGATATTCAACACTGTCAAACCAAGGAATCTCGTCGCTGTTTATTGTTATTTTTGAGCTTGGTTTAAAACAAGGGCTTCTCTTTTTAGTAAAAAAGATGGCTTGAGTTTTATCAGCATTTATTTTGATTTTCCATTTGTGGAAGAATTTTGTAACATTGTTGAGTGCATTCTGCAAATGGTCTAATATAATTTGTACAAATATATGCGAAGATAAAATTGCTGTATCATCGGCGTAGAAAGCGTAACTGGAGTTTGCCACTTTAGGTAAATCAGAACACTAGATTATATAGAGTAGAGGGGCTGTGTTTGAACCCTGTCTAGCTGGAATTTTTTCAAGGTCTGAAAATTCGTTATTGACAGCAACGCAAAAATGTCAATCAGTTAGGTAGCTTCTAATAATTTTAATAAGTAAGTTGGGGAAATTGTAGTTCAAAAGTTTAAAAATCAAGCCTTTATGCCACACGGAGTCAAATGCTTTATTTTTATGGACGTTCTTATGGATGCTAATTCGTTCTTATGAATACTTATTCGACTCGGCAACTATGGTTGGACAGCGAGCAGAAGGGTGTCCACGAATGCGAGATCTGAATAACTGGCTTAACTTCGCATAGAAGAGAGGAAATCAGCGAGGTATTTAAGTCTCGACCCTAACTGACAAGTGATTGTTGCGCAATAAAAAAACGGAAAGATTTTGAAGAATTTCCTTCGGATTCCCACTTAGATAACAGTTCATTGTCAAGCGTATATTTTCTTCTACAGAAATGATATTGTATGACGCTTTCAGAGGAATATCTTTTGTTTATGTGAAGCCAATAAAACCACCACGATATGCTTGTCAATTTATACAAAATTAACTCATTTTACTTTCATAATAAAAACCAATTTTACACCTTTACTTATAAGTTATTCAAAACATGCAAAGCAGATTGCCAATTGCCCTTATCATCTCGACCTTGCTTATGAATAAGATTAGAAAATTCGACATGCGCGACATTTTTCTTAGAGTAATTAAAGTGTAGTAAAACAAAATTGCTTGGAGACAAATCGTCCTATGAGCACTGGGAGTTAAGTTTACAAAACATATTATGCACAGGTAACTCGGGTATAAACATGTTTTGAATAGCCAAAAAATGGATGTTTGAAAATGTGGCATGAAAATTTAAATTTCACGAAACAACAAGCAGATAATGCGCAGCCTGTAGGTTTACTTACGTACATTCATGCTGAAAGGAAAAAAAGGTAGTACTTGGGTAAGAAGTAATAGATCGCGCGCGCAGCGCCTTCGCGGAAGGACCAACGTCAAAGTGTGTCTACGCGTGCGCGTAGTCAAATTTTGTAGGAAGAAAGATGGTAGGATATGAAGGTGACACTGCGGGTGAGAAAAGTCAATTGAGATAGGGAGTGTTTGACTTTTTCGTGTATGTATGTATGTGTGTAGGTGTTTGTTGTCTACTACGTGAAGAAATTTCAAGGCTGCCACTTGGCTTTGACTGATTTAGAAGCACAGTTTAAGTAAAGATTTCGATCAATGGGCAACGGGGAATCAACAAAACGACAGCGGTTGGGTCTGTCATTGCGATGCATCAATGGACGTCAATGTTAGGACTTTAGAGTATATTAAAAACCAGCGAGTAATTTACTCTTTCAAAATATTTACTTCGCGTTAACTGCCTTTATCTTCCTCTATCAACAGTTAGCATCCTCAAAATACCTGAATATCCTTCCTCAAATCTTACTACAACTTTCTGCTTAACTCAGCGTGATGTATGTGACACCATAGGATCGCTGTACTCGGGTAGGTAAGTAATGGTAATGCAGATCGGCAAACAGTAATAATTTTCTAGAAAGAATGCCTTAAACTTTTTACCTTTCCTCGTGTTTTCAAATACCCACACATGCCTCAATTTGTTGCGCTGTTATTATAATTCACGCGCAAACAATACAAGCGCATATCTTCGCACAAGAACTATAACTACATGCATACATATTTATTTATCTACCTTTTAAGCATCCTCTACAATTAACTAACTATTCGAAGCAGGTATTCGACATTTCCAAGGCGTTACACAAATACAATCTGCATTTAATTTATTTAATTTAATGTTTGCCTTCTACTCCACTTGATTGCAACACTTGCCACGCTTGCGTATATGCGTGCTGCATAGGAGCGTTATTTTATTATTTAGTAGGAAATTTGACATGCTTCAACCCACACGCCTGACACACAAGCTGAATCCTGTCGTTTGCCTGCTGGCCTATCGCTTGCTGGCTGTTGGCTCGTGTGGCAGCAATTCGTTGCGCTACCTTATAAATTTATAACCTTAACTAAATAGTATTTAGTTGCTGTAGGCTAACTTTTCCAAACAGCACCATTAGGTACTACAAGAACGGCAACAAAGACATGGTATGCTGAAGCAGCTTCTTCACTGGCAGCAATCAGAAGTAAGTCAGGAAAATTTTATGTTCATACTTACCTATTCATACATAGTTTATCCTTATAAAAGGTTTGGTGTGTGTGTGCGTAATGCCTATCGCTAACTTTCGCCTGCTAGCTTTTCTCGGCATGCAGTTTGTTCTGTAGTAGATATGTACACATGTACTCACTCCTCGTATGCCCATTAATTTTACTCAAACTGTTAATTTCATACCTTTACGGCGGTTCAACCCCGTTTGCTCTTCACTTGACACACGCAAGTGCTTTTCTCTCTTGCTTTTCCTATTCCGCTTTCCTTCTAACTGCGCCTCCATCTTCAGCTGCTCATCTTAATCATTGCTACCTGTTGATTTCGCCATCAAGCAGTTTGCCAACACGTGTAAAACTGGCAGCCCAATTCCATGTAATGTCGCCAATCTAGCCGCCGCCTTGCCGTTTAGCCTTTGGCACTAAATTTACAGCTTTCTTTAAACGAATATACGTACAAGAGATTACACATTTTGCACAAAATTTTCTGCATAAATTTAGCTAAGAACGTGGCTGAGAGAGAGTTTGTTGCAATGGTAGTCCACTTTTATTATCTTACGCGCTGGCGTATTTGATTACATGTGTTTTTTAAGTAGTGATTCGTATATCCTACTAGCAATTCTACCAACAACCCGGCACCTCCTCAGCTGCCATTCCGAGCAGGAGGTGGTCACCGTCTACTACAGAAATTACATCTGTCCATGATCTGTCCGCAGCTGCATTTGAAGTTCAAAAAATATCATTGGGATTTTCCCTGGTAGATTAGATTAGATTTAGAGGAGGAAGGAGGCCACCTAGTTACCGCGACCCAAACGATCTATTGTAACAAACCGATATTCAACTATAGGTCGTCTTTGATCCACGTACTGCTAAGAAACTTCGCGAAGTCCTTGGCTGAATGCCATTTAGGTCGTGCGCTTCTAGGTACGGTGATCCTAGGAAGCGAAGTCTGGTCCTGGTAAGGGCTTCACAGTGGCACATAATGTGCTCTGTTGTTTGCTGTTATTCGTTGCACAACCTACACGGGTCAGAGTTGGCAACTCCTATGTTTGACAAGTGTTTAATTACCCTACATTGGCCAGTAAGAAAGCCTGTAACAATTTTTACTTCATGCCTACTGAGGTGAAGGTGTTATTTCGTCCTCCTTGCTGATATATCCGGAATGAAGGACTTAGCCTGTCTATTACCTTCCGTATTTGTCCAGTAATGTTGTGCTTCCTTCTTCATCCAGGTATAGTAGTTTCGCTTGACGGAGCTCCATGGCAGACCAGTAAAGGGTTCTGGGCCTATGAATCCTTGTGCAGCCCCTTTATTGGCGAGAATATCTGCCACTTCATTGCCCATGACTCCACTGCACCTATATGAGGTATACCCGTTTCCTGGAGGTAATCAGTATTAAAAGTTGAAGACAGTCCCCCACCAGCTTTGAGGTGACCTAGTGCGCTTTAAGAGCAGGAGCGCCGCTCTGTTGCCCGAGTAAATGTTGATGTGTTTTTGGTTGCTCCACTTTCTACATACTGTCTCAGACAGAGTTCAATGGCGTGAACCTCGGCCTGAAAGACAGAGTTACCATGCCTTATGCTGGTGAAAAGGAGCAGCCTGGGTTGTATGCCGTAGACTACTGCTCCGACGCCGTGGTCAGTCTTTGAGCCATCAGTATACCAGATGTGGTTATTCTTCCGGGGTTTAGGTCGTTCGTTGTCCCAGTTATTCCTGTCGGGGAAATATACCTTGAAGTTTTGTGAAAAGTTAAACCTCGGAAGGCACATGCCGAAGGGTGTACATGCTTATTGTCCTCTACACTGTCTCCTGAGATCAGCCTTGCTGTAAACAGTAGAGCCTATTTCCTTACTAGAACAATAACCTCAATAAGAGTCGGCATAAGGCTCGAAAACTCTTCAATAGGGCTTAGCTTGGGCTCGCGGACTTCGTGGCGAAAGGAGTTTATCGGTATCTCTTCCCTGTCTGTTGAATAAAGAATATAGAAGACCATTACATTGAATCGTACGAAAGGCCTTTGCACCCTCAGGAAACCAGACGTAATCTATACTAACACCCCGGAGGATACAAGGAGGGTGTGATTAGAAACTAACTTCCCACGCTGTCTTCTTTAAAAGGATAATATTCCTAGCGTGAATTATTGTAAATTAGGAAAGTTTGCGTGGCTTTTTCATCTTCAAGTGCACGCTATGCACTCCAGTGCAAATGGTATGTAACCATGTCTGCTGCAGCACAGTGTAGGATCCATATCCGGTCCATTAGTCAGGATATTAAGAGCGAATGTACGAGATTAGAATTATGTTAGTAACAAAAGCGCATAGCATCAGTTCCTTTCTAACCAAACCCTTAGAAAAACTACTTTACGTTAACATCACCGATAATACTATGGACGGCGAACTGGAAAAGCTAAAAGTATGTCCTTAACCCTTCGATTTGTGAGAAGGTCCCTAGGGACCTTTTCATATTTCGTTTGCCTATATCTTTATGTTCAATGCATTTTTGAAAAGAATTTACACATGTATTCTAAGAAAAAAGTAAGCTGAAGCATTTAAAATAAGTTTCGAAGCGATACGGGATCACGTTCGTTTGTTATTGAGATTTCAACATACATAGTGCGGGGATTAGTGACAAGGTCCATAGGGACCTTTATGCCTCGCACAGTATAAGCGCCAGCGCAAAACCAGGTCGTACTGCTATTCCTGCAACAAAGAGGTCTGTGCTGAACATTACGCAAAGTTGCATCTATGTCATAGCTGCACTTCTGCATAAATTCATGCGAACAAAAAGCATTATATTAGACTATATTACTTTTTCACATTTTCTGTTACTTGTATGGCATAAAAAAGTAATCATCAATAAAAGTGGACTTTCACTTGTTGTTCATATTATTTTATTCCAAATATATGTGTATGATTTTAATTTAATTAAAAGAGAACACAAATACCAAAAAAGTTGCACGTGGACAGTGGAAAGATCGTTCAACTCGTTGTAGGTCCCTAAGGACCTTCTCACGAATCTAACGCCACCGGCGCTGTCACTCATCGGAGGGTTAATGCTGAATTTATCATCTACTTATGTTGTAGGTAAGCTTATGCTCCAGAATGCAGGCAGCTGTGAATTAAACCGTAAAATGGTTTGCTGAAAAAAGCTTGTCAATAAACTGAAATGGAGTCCATAAAGAAGGAAGGTTGACCCGACCAAACCAAAATTGGCAGGGGCGGAAATTTATTTCCCGCAAGAAGCAAAATATGTAAGGGTGACGCTAGACAGCGGCCACCAACAAATCCACAAGAGCATTTTATGCTGGTCAAAGACGTCATAGTAAAACTTGGAGAATATTACGAAAATTGACGTACCGGTCATTCGATGCGGTGCATCGCTGGCCTGGTGTATAGCAAAAAGTATAATAATTAGCCCTTTAAGGCTACTCCTGAAAGTAATTATTGAAAAGCGGTCATCACTACGATCAGCAAAAGGTCCCAATTTTAGTTCACTGATGGATTCCATTTCAATGATGATAACATAGGGGCCGGCGTATTTCGATCCAGACTTCAGAAAAGTGTTCGAAAGGGTACATACACTATCATAGTTTCGCAAAAATTATCACTATTAAACACCATTTAAGACCCGTACAAAATTGGTGGTTCCAGCTCATAAGGACTAAGTATGATTGCAACGAACGGGCCAATATTCTCGCATGTATGAACCCCATCCTTACTGTGGCCTATCCTAGGGACGCATGACAGAGCTTTTAAGAAGATAGCAGAACTTATAGATTACAGCACACTGTTTCATATCAAAGATAAAGCCAAAGGAATAGATTTCGTGGGGTCTCTGAATGGCTGCTCAATCTTAGCAATGAGGGTATCAGAACTACTACCGGTTACTTGACAGGGAACTGCAAGTTAAGGTGACATCTTAGTGAATTAGGGCATTCTTATGAGACTAAACACAAGTTGTTTGGGCCTGCGAGGGAACCACAGAGCATATACTATTTGATGGCCTTCAGAGTGTTTAACTTTATAACAAACTTAAGGTTGGAGGAACTTTTCTAACGCTGGCAAAATGGATCTAGCTAAGTATTAGCGCAAATATTAGTTGATAGTAATTAAAGTCCAAAACAAATTCCACTATCGAACATTTCTGGGAGGTGGACTACTGCTGATAGACTTACGATATCACAAAGTTTTTCAAACCCGGACCATCTATCATTTCTATGTTGTGAGCCGCCAAGTGGTAGTATGCACCTCCAACTACTGCTCCAGACAAAGCCGTAACTGAAGTCGTCGGTCTTGTTACGGCGAAAAGTTTTTAAACGGCAATATCTTCAAAAGAGCCAACATCTGAGAATCCGGCAACCGCTCATCATCACGGAAAATTTTGCATTTACCAGTGCTTATACCGTCCGTTCGTCTATGGTCTAGTTGAATTACAAAAAACAAGTGTCCTGATATGTTTAGCTTTTAAGACAGCTTGTAGCCACCAAAGGCGTGGAGAAAATGGCTACATATTTAAACAGGCTTATTGCACACTTCATTTGCTTTGAGAAAGTTACATGAACGTACTCATTCGCAACTGTATATCCTTACATAAATATGTTCTCTGGCTATTGTAGTATGTATAAGTGGGTACTTATGACCAGCAAAGCTACTAAATTGTCAACTCTCAAACATTTAAAACGAGTAAAATACTTTTTGCATACGTTGGTGGAAAGCTCACAAAATCGGTTATCTACCGAAATAGCGGTCTAAAGACTGCAGATGATGAGAGCTGAGAATATAACTGGAGACTTGATTCAAATGGTAGAAACCAGACTGGTGATACGAGTAGCCCATAACGACAACCGGACGCGGCGTCTAACTGCTTAGACGTCGCTAAGACTAAATTATAAATGCAAGTTAGATGGAGTAAGGCGAGAATACATACACCCACACTCAAACGCTGTTGCAGGCGAATACCTGCGCATATTTATGTATGCATGCATGTGCACATGCAAAAAAATACAGCCTGCGATATCAACAACAACAACGGCCACAAAAATTAATATGCTGCTGCTATTATTAAGCCTCGCAGTTGAAGATGACGCCAAACGGCTGTTAACTACTATCTCTTCTGGCTGCTGCTGCCCATGGCCAGGATGCCATGGCGACTTCAACTCACTTGCAGCTGCCGTAGTTGAGTACTAGTTGTAAGTCCACTCGTTGACATAATAATTTTATACGATAAGTTCTAAGCGGATTTATGAATCGCCTTTTGTAAGCCGATTACATTTTGGAGGCTGACAAGGAGGATGTCGCCTGAAGTCGCAGTCACAGCAGCAATAGCAGCAGCAGCAGCATCAGCGGCGGCCTCGTCTCAAGAGCAGGAGATTTACATACATATATATATGTATATATA
>JAPVRG010231308.1:1435-11766 GCA_029783565.1 Rhagoletis cerasi | reverse complement strand
TGGAAAGTATTGTAGAAATCCTCAATTCAGAAATATTTTTGAGTAGGGTTGCCACTTATTTTCCATCTTATATTTATTTAATTATTTCTAAAAGAAAGAAAGCTTTTAAAACATTTTTTGCTTATATAGTAACTGTTATCCTTTAGGATATTAGGGCAATTTATTTTTGAGAACTTTAATCCAGAAATAGTTTCCATGAGGGTTGGAACGACCAGGTGGAGAAGGACTTGGCTTCACTTGGCATTTCCAATTGGCGTCAGTTGGCACAGAAGCGAAACAACTGGCGTGCTTTGTTGGACTCGGCTAAAATCGCTTAAGCGGTTTCAGCGCCAAACAAGAAGAAGAAGAAGATGTGCACAGCATTCCCAAAACGACTGCAATTAAAACGAATCTCAACAAAGCATCACAAATATTTGAACAGAGATAGTAAATTACTCCATGCTGGAATTTGCATACGCTAAAATTAAAAATTTTTTGGAGTGATTTACTTTCATTGTTAATCTTATTACTTTAAACGAGCAATTCTTGTTTATCGAAAACGGCTCTAACGATTTTGACGAAATTTTGTATTCAGATAATCTTTTGAATTTTAAGTTTTAAGTTATCTCCGAGAATATTCGCATAAGGTTGCCACCTATTTGAAATTCATTACAACTAAAATAAAACATTCTAATATGGGTATCAAATGGAAAGTATTGTAGAAATCCTCAATTCAGAAATATTTTTGAGTAGGGTTGCCACTTATTTTCCATCTTATATTTATTTAATTATTTCTAAAAGAAAGCTTTTAAACCATTTTTTGCTTATATAGTAACTGTTATCCTTTAGGATATTAGGGTAAGGTATTTTTGAGAACTTTAATCCAGAAATATTTTCCATGAGGGTTGCCACGTTTTTATTTGTAATACAACTTTTTATATTATGAATTTTATCGATCATTTTTGTGTATGTTTGTATACACAGTATGTACACATATATACCCTCAATACATGTACTATTGATCCTGGAGGATTTCTAAATAGGGTTGCCACCTAATTTTTATGTAAGATATTTATTTATGGCCTTATTCATAACAAATAAATCAGGTTTTAAAAGGTTTATATAAAGTGAATTTTTCATAAAAATTTTGGATTTATAAAGCATTTACTTCTTTATTTTTTATGAATGTGGATGTTAACCTATTAAGCTGGAACTTTTTAAATTTATTTCCAAAATATTCTTTTTATAAAAATCTGAGGTGCTGATTAGTCTAAAATATTGCCCGTATTTTTGCTTATCAACATGTTTTTTTTTTAATTTTTTTTCCATTTTGTTTCGCTGAATACTTAGGGTAAAATATTAACGCATTGATAAACATTTTTTATCACCATACATGCTTGTGTGGTTTATACCCCTGTTGGGAAATTCTCTAGTTCTGAAGTGGTTCGCTTCTAGTACATTTAGAACCACTGCTAGTTCGTGATAAATCTCTTTTGCAGGCAAACAACTGGTGAATTTAACACGGCGATGTCATAGGAAATGGAAATTGCCCCCGCTGCATTACTTTTTCCACAGTTTAGATCTAGTTCGCTTTGAACCTACACTACGTAAAGATTAACATGCATTTTTCTAACAGAGTCTTTTTGGTTTTCCCATGTTAGCGATCTGAAATTATTTTTGAGGGAATGTGTTTTCAATTTGAAATCAAATCTGTTTAAGTGATTTTAAGAAATGTTTACATACCTCGGCTGCAGCTGAATTTACAGAGGTGCTTGTTATTATTTATAACATTCCAGATGGTCCTAGGCTCGAACGCGTTCAGACGTAACATGCTAAAATGATAGTTTTATGTTTCCTAACTATGAAAAAGAATCTGTGAAGTGCAGAACAAAAATGTATTCGAACGAAAAGCAGCCAAACAAATATATTTAAAGTAAACAGAAGATGGACTGGTGCCCCGCTGCATCCCTTTGCATAGTTCCGAACCAGTTCTAAATTCGACACCTCAGATATAGATATGGGCGTTTCCACCAGAATGTCAACCGCGAAGAAAAAAATAAAAGCCATATATCTAACGTATTTATGGGCCAATTTGACTGATATTTGTAATATATGCTGGTTATGTAAGCAGAAATATTTTTGCGAAAAATCGTCTTGCTAGGTGGCGCCGGTGTCAATATTTTGAAAAACCGTATTTATGGTCCAATTTGGCTCCATTTTGGCATGTGTAGTTGAAACATCGTAAGTCAGAGATTTCCAAAAATTGACCCGCTAGGTGGCACTGAAGTCAAAACACAAATTATATTCTATATAAAATTCATGCTTTTTTTGCGTTAAAAATTCGTTTAAAAGCAATATTAACAAAAATATGATGATGAAAAAAATGTCGCGTGCGACAATGATTAAAATTAAATAAAAAATAAACTACTTAATATTTTTGAATAAAATAAAAATAAAAATTATTAAGATACATTAGCGCATAACATTTTAAAATTAGTCGCATTAATATATTTCTTTAGGTTTCGCTAAAATAAGTGTTTGATTTTTTTTGCTGTTTTTGTCGCATGCGAATGTCTTGATTTTTTGTAATTATCTTGAAAACGAACAATTGGCCAAAATCAACCTTAGCACCAATCGTAGTGCTAATCAAATGCTATAACTTTCGCCTTTTGTGAAATAAATAAAATGTTTTGGTATATGTTTTTTTTCACATTACATGCGTACGAATGTCGCATTCGACATTCGCCCATATGGAAAAAGAGAAATTCGCGACTTTTTACTCTTAGCTAGGCGATATGTAGTTTTAAAAAGTAAAATAAAATAGTTTTGTAAAAGTACCAAATTTCGCTGCTTTTGTACTGGTGCGGATCTAGTTAGTATGGTTCGTTTTTGGCGATAAATATCTAGTACTGAACTACAAATTCGATTCACTAGTTCGGGTTTTCCCTGCAGGGTATCTAAAGGCATACATGTATACATGTGTATGTGTGTACATATGCATATCGTAATGGTAAATAATAAATTTCATTACCAATATTACGTTGAAAAATATTTATAAATTAAAGCTATCCAAAAGACCATTATTTTGTACCCAAACCTTGAAAACTTTTAAAAGTATATGCACTCCGAGCAAAGCTCGGTGAACCTGGTACATTCTGGATAATTTTGTTGAGATCCGATGCATTCTTAGGAACAGATGGATTATGACAATTCCCAAATACCAAAACATTGCGAATAAAATGTTGTCCAAAAGTGGGCAACAGTGGTCATTCCATGTCAAATCAACATATGGCTGGAATCGACCATTTCTGATTTAGATGAATTTTCATCAGAACATTTCTCTTAACATATTACAAAGTTCTGACAAAAGAAAAATATAAAAAAATGCATTCAAATCAAAAATTGTCGATTTCAACCATTGTGCTATGGTCTAAGTGCCTGTTTTTCTGGTCAAAACTAACTTTTTACATGTGTTAACAGACCTTTTTGCTTTTTGCTATATTTTAGATAGTACAGTAAAGCATAGAACAGGTAGGTTTATTTCTGTAAAAAGCCATAATGCAGCAGACAATCAGCAATCAAAATCTACTTATTTTTGTACAATTGAAAATTCGATTGAACGTGAGACATAAAGTGTAAAGCTTAATTACTGTTATAAAAATATTAGAAAACATTCTTAAAAAAACTTGCTATGTGGTACGACTTTGCTTTACTGATAAAATATAATTTTTTTGTTACCTAATTAATTTGCAAGATTTATTTTAAATCTTAATTTTACATAAACTTTGGCTAGTTTTTGGCTAAGATACGGTTATTAAAGAATAACAAGTAAAAAAGTTTAAGCTCGGTTGAAACCGAACATTAAATATCCGACGCACGTATTTAACATCGTTTTTCACTATTCTGAAACCTACCGTTACGTGGTAAACAGGGGTGGTTTGGTGGTTGCCTTTCTCAAACATTATCGATAAAATGCTCAGTTAGATTTAAAGAAATAATTAAGCTGTGTTTGGTTGAAATCTATAAAGCGGTTACCGAAATAAACCTAAGTAGTCATAAGTGGGCGGTGTCATGCCCCCTTTCCTAAAGCCCATAAAAATCTTATTTCTTGTTAAGAGATTGTTGTGAGTACCAAGTTTGAGTAAATTACCGTTTCTAAATTCCGAAATATCGAAGTTTTCATATTTTTTAAATTTACCGTTACATGAAAAGTGGGCGTAATTTTAGCCCGATTTCAAACATTTTCAACATCCTGCTTTTTTGTATCAAGTACATTAAGCATACCGAGTTTGGTAGAAATCGATAAAACGGTTACCGAGATACACAAATGTAGTCATATGTGGGCGGTGCCACGCCCATTTTAACAACATTTTTTTATAATCGTACTTCTTGCTAAGGAATTATTGCAAACATAAATTTTGAGTAAATTAGCTTCAGTAGTTACCGATTTATCACAGATTTTGTATTTCTATAAATTGCCGTTATATGGCAAGTGGCACGCGCTCATTGTCCGATTACAAAAATGTTTAACCGTTTCCTATGTTGGACCAAGAATAACATCCGTGCCAAGTTTGGTAGAAATCGGTAAATCGGTTACCGAGATATTCATGTAAATCCATAAGTGGGCGAGGCTATGCCTGTTTTTCAAAAATGTATAATAATCTTATTACGCGTTAATATGTATGTATATCATTGCAAATGTCAATTTTGAGTAAATTAACTTCAGTAGTTACTAAAATATCGCATTTTTTGTATTTCTGCAAATTACCGTTATATGGGAGGTGAGCGTGGTTATAGTCCGATTTCAAAAATGTTCGACCGTTTCCTATGCTGGAACAAACAGCCGTTATGTAAAGAAAGTTATAATACCCTTGTGCACAAGTGCGCTCGGGTATAAAAATGTTTGCTAGTTTTTAGTAGTGCTGAGTGCACGCAGCCAAGAAGTTTTCAGGCGTAGGGTTGTGGGGGTGTTTGCGCTAATTCGTTTGCGGTCACTTGAATTTAGTTAACACGTTTAACTCTGAAAGTAAAATCAAATTTACTCAAACTGTTAAACAATGCAGAAGACGAATATGAGAGGACGGCAAAAAGAGAAGAAGAAGACGAAGAGAGAAAGAGGTAGAAGTGTAATGTAAATGAAGCACGTTTTAAGTGGATTTTTTTCTGTATTTTTTTTAGGAAAAGAGTATTGAGTGCAACCATTGTGCTAATAGTGAGAAATTAAAGCTCTTAAATTTTGAACAGTGCTACTTTTTTGCTATGAAAAAGTTTACAAATTACTAGTTTATAGCCAGAGGCACGCAAATTATGTCAAAAATATAGTGACGCAAATACTTTATTTGGTATATTTTCTGATTTTTTATTGCCTGTTTCCTTTCTCCAGCATTTCCACATCAGACATTCGCATCATTGCGGTCACTAGACTTTTGTTTTTTGAATACTTAATCGCATTGATATTTGGCACTTGAAAGCAGAACGCGTGTCTATTTGTTTATATAATGCCAGCTCATCGCCACTTATGAATGTTCAACAAGTTGTGTCCACTTTGATTTTGCATTAAGCTTTTTAGCTTAACATAAATATTTACTATACTTTTGGACATACATATGTATGTACATTGGACCGCACCGAAAAAAAAGTTCGCCTTACACCCCTGAGTCTAAAGAATTTTTGCAAGGCAATTTCGAAAAAAAAAATTTTCTTTTGGCCGAACCAAAATACTTAGCAAATTTTAATGATTTTTGGCGAGCTTTCATTTACTGACATTAGGGTGGTACGTTAGGGTAATAAGCACTGAGATATTGTAAAGTAGGTACTAGAGCGGGGTAGTTGAGGTCACTGAACATTGGAACAAAAAAATTTTATCCTCGAGGCGAAAACATGGACATATCATACTTTAAGATGCGACTGTAAATGCCTAAGACATGATGAAAAATGTCATAAAGGCGACCCTACGTTCGGCAAAAAAAAAATCGAAATTGCCTTCCAATCCAAAAACTTCCTTAGCAAAGGTTTAATGTAAAAAGACGACCCCGAGATTGGGCCAAAAAAAATTGTTTTTTCTAAATTGCCTTGCAAAAAGATTTCAGACTCAGGCGTGCACGGTAAACTTTTTTTTTTTTCCTTGTTAGGTGGTACGGTCTAATGTACACACTTACAATACATATGGTGATACATACATATGAGTACTTATTTATGCTTTTCATTGCTTTCATTCATCGTTAATATTTAATGGCACAAAGAGTTGGTGATCAAAGTACTCTAAATATTTAGATTGGCAGTGTACGAAGATTGAAAAAAAAAATTTTATTAAAAAATTCAGTTTCTACTACGAAATTTCGATACTTAAACAAAAAAATATTAATTAACAATTGCTTGTTTATAAATGTTCTTCTGTTTGCGTTTCGATTGACGGTGCTAAATATGTAGATTTGTATGTTATGAATGTGTATATGTAGGTTTGTAAGGATTCAATTGATTTTAGTGCGTGAGAAATTTGAATTTTGGTAAACAATTTTGATACAATTAACATGTCTAAAAATTATATAGCTTTTATCCAATAAAAAAAACTATTAATACATACTCCATGTCGCCCTTCCCTCGATCGGGGGTGTCCATCTGCAGCTCTCAGATAGGGTGAAGTACTTAGGCCTGATCCTGGATAGGAAGCTGTCGTGGAAGCCTAACATTGAGGAAAGGGCAAGAAATGCGTCGGTTGCCTTGTACTGCTGTAGAGGAGCTATTGGCAAGAGGTGGGGTCTCTCGCCCAAAGTAATTCATTGGCTCTATGAAACCATAGTTAAGCCTATTTTGTTTTACGGAGCCTGTGTCTGGTGGAACTCACTAGAGAAGACAACACTTGTAAAGCAACTGGAGCGTGTACAGCGGATCGCCCTAATCGGAATTAGTGGGGCATTAAGAACCACACCTACACTGGCGCTCAACGTCATGTTGAACATTGTGCCTGTGGATATTGCATGCAGAATTTTCGCAGCACGTACTGCTATTAGGCTCAGGGAAACCGGATGATTAACTGGCTCTAAAGCTGGGCAATCTGGAGTCCTCGAGGGCTTTGATTTCGTCCCTGAACAGATAGATTACTGCGCCCCCGAAATGGCTCCCAGCAGCTCATTCACGACCTACATTCCCTCAAGAGAGGATTGGGTGGGGCGGGGTTACTGCAAGAAGGGAGCAGTAAACTTCTTCACGGACGGATAAAAACTTGGAGGCAGGGTTGGTGGAGGCGTCTTCTGTCGGGAACTCTCCATCAAAACTATGTTCAGGCTTCCGGGCTTCTGCAGTGTCTTTCAGGCGGAAATAGCTGCCATCAAGGAAGCGTTAGACTCACTGCTAAAGAGTGTGACGTCAGTTAGGGAGGTTAGCATATACTCAGATAGTCAGGCGGCCATCAGGGCCCTAAACGCTTTGATGGTGCGCTCGAAATCGGTAAAGGAATGTCTGACCTCTCTATCAATCGCGTCGGAGTACTTCTTAATAAGGCTTGTTTGGGTGCCGAGTCACAGTGACATCGCGGGAAACTGCGTGGCTGATGACCGGCAAGAAAAGGCACCCTTGAAATGTTATCTTCAGATAAGGGGCAACTGGGGACGCCTTTGACCTCCTGCGGTGCACTCTTGGACGGTTGGGCCTTGTGTCAGCTTAGCGAGCGCTGGACTAACACAAGCACATGCGCAATTGCCAGATCGTTCTGGCCTGGGGTGGACCGGGGGCGGTCAAAGGAGCTCCTTGTAAAGCCTCAGCTCTCGCAAGTGGTGGGAGTTAAGATTAGGAGTCTCAACTGATCCCTTTTGTATCAGCTGCCAAGAAAAAGATGAGGTGGAATCATCTCAGCACTTTCTATTAGACTGTCCAGCCTTCGCGAGGCTAAGATGGAAACATTTTGGCTCGCACTTCTTAACTAATCTTGAACTCTCAGGCATCGAAATTAGCCGCATTCGAAACTTCGTAATCGGCTCAGGGCGTTTCGCCAACTCCGTTCAGTTTGCTTCTCGTGGTATCACAAAGGACAATATCTTAATTGTCCAAGTGTGTCACCTACCTGGGGCAGCCACCTTAACCTAACCTAACCTACTCCCTGTGATGCGGCTTATATTTTAAACAAATACAGAAAATTCGAACTCAGCGAAATTACTATAAAAGTTAATTTCATATATTTAAGAAAAAGTGTTTTGTTATTTTAATAATTACTTAACTATAGTTGATATTAAGCTCAATTTTTATTGAAAACTTATGCAAGTATGTATGTATATCAATGTTCTACTACAACTGCATTCATTTTCTATTAAACTTAGTTAATTGATTTTTTGGTGTTCCTAAACATAAGCATTCATACACATGCATATATGTACATATGTATGCACAAATCTAATCAACAAAAGTTCTATGTCTAGTAATTTGTATACGCTCGTGTGAGTACAATTCGTACGTCACTGCCATTTGTCAAGTTGCACATTTTATGTCTTTGTCATGGAACAAATCTATCAATGGGATACTCGTATAGCCAAGATTAAATACCTCAACATACTTTCACTTAACACCAATGAAAAACAACAATGGGAGCAAGAAAATGTCGTATTAGAAAATGTACCTATGTATGTAGTACGAAATAGCGCGTGTGAAAAAATTTGTATAGTCCCTTTTTTGACCTAAAATTACACAGGAGTTAGTGAACTTGGAATCCTGGTGCTGAGTTAAAGTGTAAGAACATATTTACATAATAGGATATACATATGTATGTGCGCATGTATATTATATGTTCAGTGTAACGGATGTATGTGACATTCTGCTTGCTGCTACCTTTGTTGCATAACGAATCCACTCGATTTGGCCATTGGTTAACCCTCTGCTTACGTTTCTACGTGACTGGCTACATAACAACACATTCTAACAAAATCTGAATTCAAGAGAAGTTGAAAAGATTGTAAAGACATTTGTTTGCAAGTAGTTGAATTAGACTTGTCAATGTTTGGTTTTTCTTTTCAAATTCTTTCTTTACTATACTCAAAATAAATAAAAAATATACTACTTTTATAACATAGCTGTGCTTTCAAACAACAAAAACGAAATCAACTTCTCAAGGAAAACAAGAATTTTTCTAATTGAAATTTTGCTGTTTTTCTATTCGCTATTTTCCAACTCAGTCACTTCGTTAGGCAAGACAAAAAAAAAATAAATACTGCGATATCTAATAATAAAAGTGCGTTAAAGCTTGTTTAAATAGCGTGTGAAGCACAGTAGCGCTAAAGATGGTTTGAAAAAATGCAATAAAAGTGTAATTGAGCTAGACATTAAGATACAAAAAATTTATTAAAATGAATATTGATTAGACGGGTTTTTAGTTTTGAGTTGAATGAAAAATGGGAGAGTAAAAAATATATTTGTATCTATACATGAATAGGAAGTTGAGAATTTTAACTTATTTTGAGGCGTTGTACTGATCTTTCTCACTGTTTTTCAAAAAAAAAACGTGCATTGATATGAAAATCATGCATTTATACAGTTTTAACACTTTTTTTAGGAATTTAATTACGTTGCTTTAGTTTAGTTTAGAATTGAATAAGATACAGCTCTTTTAGAAAAAATATTAAAAATCCTTCATTGTTAATCGAGTTAAATAAATGTTTGTGGAAAAATAGAAATGAAGGGTGCGATACTTTCATCTCATGGAAGGCTTAAGATAGGGTGATGTAGCCTTGCACTTCAATAAAAAAAATTTTAATAAACATCACCCTGCAAATGCCCCAATCGCTTGGTCTGGCCTTGATTCAAAGTGAACATTTGATCACACATTTACATGCGTGGCTGTAGCTCAGTGCGCAAAGATGCTTGCCACTATCCCAGTAGGCAAAATAAGGGCCTGAAACCACTTCTAGAAACGCTTATAGTCCTTCCATTGGCAGACAGAAGTCCTTCTGCTTCTCATTCTATTTTGTATGCCACTTGGCAAGGCCTTACTTTTTCTTTATGTGGGTAGGGCTTCCATGTGGCCTTCCATTAGCCCTTCCATAGTCCAATTTTTTCGTTGGAGTACGATTGCATCCTGCACTTCACAGATGCTTTTTCAGATTTCGGAAACACGAAAAAAATATTTTTTAATTTTATAACCACGTTGCCTCTGACGGAATCCGAACCCGCACCCTCCTGGAAGCTAACAAATAGTGACAAGCATCTCTGCGCACTCAGCTACAGCCACGCATGTAAATGTGTGTTCAAATGTTCACTTTGAATCAAAGCCAGACCAAGCGATTGGGGCATTTGCAGGGTGATGTTTATTAAAATTTTTTTTTTATTGAAGTGCAAGGCTACATCACCCTGTCTTAAGCCTTCCATGA
>JAPVRG010231282.1:5919-17157 GCA_029783565.1 Rhagoletis cerasi | reverse complement strand
TTCGTTAAGAAAGAAATTCAAAACTAAATACGTTAATAGCCCAACACCTCGTAAATTATGGTTGGGGAGGTTGACATTAATCGCGCATAAATTTGCCTCTATAGTAGTTGGGTAACAAGCCATTCAAATGACAATGCTGTGCAATTTCATCGGCCATTAAGTGGCAATAGACGAATCACACAACCGAACTTATCTAATTAGAAAGTAGCAAAACGAATGTAAGTACTTATATGGTTATGTGTGATATATATGTACACGAATGTTTGACAAAAATTTACATACCCAATTCTAGAGCCATTTCATTGCCAATCGCGACGACGATGGACGACAAAGTGCTTTACTTTCAAAACGAAAATGGTAACAATTTTAGCAAATAAATTTTGAGCAGACAAAAGATGGCAATTGAATACAAGAAGAATATTCGAGCAAGTACAACAATGGCTAAGAAAGGAAGAAAGAAAGGTGGTCGTAAAATATTGTAGTGAACTACATGCAAAGTGAAAAGTTGTAAAGCCTGTAGAGCACACAGCAGCGCTTGACCCGACCTCAGCGCGGAGTAGGAGTTGTCGGTGGGTAAACAAGCGAAAAAGTGAGAGAAGAGATGGTGGGCGTGAAATGCATTTCCCGTCTGCCAAAAGTAGAAATGTAGTTACAGTAAAACTACTTGGATCACCTAAGAAAAAGTGTTACAGTTCCAGCTAACATTTGCAGCGCGGGCAACGCCAGAAGTGATCGCAGAACAAATAGCGGAAGATGAGGAGGAGGTGTGCCGCAATTCCTTTTATTGCTTTTAAGTACATACGAGTATATGTGCCACCACTGCCCTCGAGTTACATTTTCCTGGCGTTTCACTTTTAACTGACTAGCAGTGTTCCTGACAGCCTGACACACTTCTGACGGGTTTTTCTGACACTGTTTGCTTTAATGAAACTTTTTGCAATGCTGAATACAATTTCCCTTTAAATATGTATTTCCGTGCAACCAATACTCGCTGAAACCACAAGCGGAGTGAAGACATTTTTCCATTAAATGTGCCAGCTACTTTGCCATTAGAAACACAGAATGAACGCCCGCTCTGTAGAATAGTCATAGCTGAATGGTAGACTGAAGGGCAGGTGGTGAAAGCGTGCCTGAGGGCTGCAGCGAAAAACGCTAGCCAGCCAGGCAGGCAGTCAGTCAGTCGTCCGAGCCTGCAAACAACCGAAGAAAAATAAAGAAAAAAGCCATAACAATTCTTCTTCATGGCAAATCAGGAAATTTTTCATTTCCTTTTTCTCGACAACGCTTCTGCCGCTGCTGATATGGAAAATAGGTCAGCGGCGGTAATGTGCTATCGCCAGCACATACATACATACATACATACATACATACATAGAGCATGCAACTCTGCTGCTATCTGCTGCTGGCTACTGCTGCTACTTCTGCTGTTGTCGGCAACATTTTTCATTTGCTTTTTTCACTCGGATTGTGGGTGTTGTCGCCTCTTTTTATTTGCTCTGCATTCTTTTTTGCGACTTTTTTTGGTGACGCTTAAATTTGGATTTGTTGCGCGCTTGGCAAATGTTGCAAGTTGACAGTGCGAAAAAGTTTCACTTTCGTGTGAGCACAAGCCATTTTTCAAGCTTTGGAATGCGGCAAAAAAAATGTTTGTACATTTGTATGTACATATGAATGTAAGTGGATCTCTGAAATTGAAAGCTTAGCAAGCAGCATGAAATTGAGAAAAGTTTAAATGATTGACTTTCTGAAAAAAGTGATAGAATTTAGTTAACCAAGACTTGATTACAGTTTACACCATGTCTTGGACTTCAATTTCGTGTAGAAAATCAAAATTTAATTTTTAGTTTTAGGTGAATTAAAGAGGCATACCAAAATATTACTGCAGGAAAATCAGAAAATTTCCAAGTGAGCTCAGTGAGAAAATTTAGGCAACCCAGCAAACACTGAAGAAAAAATTTTAAAACCTTTGAGAACATTTTTTTTTTCTCTATTTGATTTTCAGCATTGTTTATCATTTGAAACTAAATATTTTCTCAAACATTGTTTATCAACTTAAGAACGGGTTGAGAAACACTTGAGAAAAAATTCTTTAGCATTTTGTTCCGTTCCATCTGTGTCAACATGGCAAAGATGCCGAAGTCTATCTCTAGTCTGCTACATCAGTCGGAAAATGGCTCCTCGTTCGAATGAATTGAAGTTCATTTAATTTATTTATTTGAGTGAAAATTTGTTGATAATATCATTATCAGATTGATCTTTTTGTGATTGATCTGAAATCTGAATCACATCGGAATCGGAATTCAATTCCGATTCGGAATTTAAATGGTGTTCCACAATCCGATCGGAACTTTTGTTTCGAAGTTAATATCGAATCCGATTGTAGAAAAAAACGAACAAACCTCCAATCTGGCAACTTTGTTTTGAAGTGTGTCAATTTCATTTGGATAAATAAAATCGGGAAAATAAAAATGAGTTCAATTGTTTAATTGGCGATTTTGATGAATAATGCAAACAAATGAAAAAGTGAAGTGAAAAATTTCCGGAATTACCGGACTCTGCTTAAGTAGCATAAAAAGTTTTTTTCATACTATTTACACCATTTGAAACTATCAATTTATATTTTACAGCATTATTGCGCCCTATTAAATAAACAAATCAGCGTTCCTCATGATTTTGAGAGACTTGCAGCCTTTTGTACAAAAAAGCTCCATTCCCGCAGTGGGTACCAAAGGTCTATAGGAATGGACTCGAGCATCGCTTCGGGAAGGAGCACCGTCTCCAAGGGGATTTCAGAAATGATTACGCTTATGGAGCGGAGAATTTGCTCAAAATGGATAAAATTGTACATGTCTGAGAAAGAGAAAAGAGCCGCCAAAAGTTCTTTCTACGAACATTTTGGTATACCACAATGACTGGATTTTATATGGAAAAGTTTTCGTAAATTTTTTTTCTTATTTATTTCATTGATGCTTGTTATCCCGGTTCTTGCCATGACTTTTATATGGAGCATGAGCAATGCAAGGATCTGTTTAATAACGAAGTATCGAGATGGTGATCGCAATTCGTGGTTATTGGGCGACGCCGGGTATGCTCTGGAAGCTTTTCTAATAACACCATATAAAAATCCAGAACCACGGTCTATACAACTATACTGTAATTTAAACAAAGAATTTCCGCAAAAAACTAAACATATTAAGATTTTTTTTTTGATTCGAATTTTTATTGGTGGTCCTTGGATATTCAACGCCTCCGTTAGTTGGTGCCACTTTTCCTCAAGAGCCACTTTATCTTCTTTGCAGAAACCCTTGGCTATGTCTGGATTTATTTCCAAAAAGTCCAGCATAGTTTTGCTCTGTTCCGCCGTCTTGTGCTTTCCTCTGCATTTTAATAATTACCACTATTATTTTGTTTACCTACATTTTTTGTTATTCGCTGACTTTAAAATTTTTCCTTTGATCGTTTATAGTTATATTTTGGGTTTTCGTTTTGATCATTTTCTATTCCACTGGCTTTAACCTGAACGAAATATTTCCGATAAAAAAATTCCGATAATCGGAATGAAGAACATAAGATTTCCGATAGAATTCCGATTCGAAGTTGATCGAAATGTAGAACAAGGCGGAATCGGCAATAATTTCCGAATGTCAGAATGCGGAACACCACAACT
This sequence comes from Rhagoletis cerasi, assembly GCA_029783565.1. Lineage (NCBI taxonomy): Eukaryota > Metazoa > Arthropoda > Insecta > Diptera > Tephritidae > Rhagoletis > Rhagoletis cerasi. Next base: position 13,490 of record JAPVRG010231282.1, on the reverse strand, counting down.
CGGAAACAAATCCGATTCCGGTTCGAATCGGATTTCAGAACAGGGCTGATTAAAATTTAAAAACGAAGGAAAGAAATAGATAATGACCGACAGTTTGCCTGCTCAAAATTAAATATTTTTATGTTAAAATAAAATTTATTTATTTATTTATTTATATTATAAAGTATGATAAAAGGTGAAAAGTATGAAAACCGGTTTCGGCGTTGTGCCATCTTCAGTTTCCACCAACAAATGATAAAAGGGTTTATGCTCTACTGAAAATGCCATAAATCCAAATAAAAAAAATTTTTATAACTTTTGTGGAGAAAAAATTGCAATAAATCCCAAACTCGGAGAAATAAGTTGAAATCCTCTGAGTGTATTTCTGCCATGAAAAAGCTTTCCATAAAAATACAATCGCTGTTCGGAGTCGGCGTAAAACTGTAGACCCCTCCCCTTTGTTTGACAACATCAAGGCGCACGCCACAATTTGGAGGAGAAGCTCGGCCAAGCACTAGCATATTGTGTAAGCGCCAATCTTTTATTGTTATTGTTATTGTTATTATTATTATTATTATTATTATTGTTATTATTATTATTATTATTATTATTATTATTATTATTATTATTATTATTATTATTATTATTATTATTATTATTATTATTATTATTATTATTATTATTATCTTGGTATGTATGTAATTACATATTTGGTCTAGACCTGAAAATTTGTTGTCTTCAAATTTGTTACTGGTGCAGTAGATTGTCTCAACAGTAAATTAAGGAATCCTGATTTATATTTAGTTGTCTCTAACCGATTTGGCACCCCAACGAATTTGCATCTGCGCCGTCTTAAAGGTCTCTTTCTTGATTTTTAAGATCTGGCCTCCGAAGATATAATCACCTTTTTGATACATGTTTTTTCACATCTTTCTCTTCTGTGGGGTGTCTTGTTGTTTTATTGATTTCTCATTATAAAAAAAAAGAATCAGTGTTATGACTACTGAAAACTTGCCTTTCTTGGCTCTAGTTCAATGAACAAAATTGTATTTCTATATTTTTATTTTTTTATTTTTTGAGGCCATGCCGCTCTTCCACCACGTTGATATAGATATCCAGAAATTTACATATATCCAGATCAATAAATAAATGAAACCAAAAACATCCACAACTTGTTTGCAAATATGGCTAGATCTTCTTAAAATAGTACATTTATTTTAGAGAATTCGCAATTTGGATTAAATTTAAGTTATTGATCAGTAATGCAGTTCAGCAGAATTGCTGCAGCTTTTGTTAAAGCTATAAATAAATATTCTAAAGTAAACAACTCCAAAAGAAAAAAATTAAAAATAATAGAGATTAAAAAACAAGTAATTGACTATCCAAAAAATAATATATGCAACAATTTTAAATACAAAAGCTCAACAAACACTAAAAAAGGAGCTCCGAAACGTGGAAAGACTTGATATGCAAAATTAATTTAAAAAAAGATGTATAATAAACATGAAATCTGAACACGAACCGAGTGGCAGTCCAAAAATAAAATAAATTCTTTTATAACCAAGCAGCAATAAAATTCCTCATAAAAACAATACCACTGAAATAGTAAAATGACAAAGATAGCAAAGCAAACAGATAATACCCGTAATGAAATTAAATTTGAAAAAGGAAACCAAAACGAACTTTAGTACACGAAAACAACACCCACATACAAAAAGGTGACCAGAGACAAATACACATATGGCATATACACGAAAGCAAATACTTTAATACATACATATGTAAGTATGTATTTATTTATGCATACAAGCTCCAAAAAGTATTCTTAAAATGCTCGTAACTAGCTGTATGCAAGTACGAAATTTGGAAAAGAAACCTGTACTTGTATACGGGTACCTGAGTGTTGCATTTAAAACCTGTAGAACATGTCAAAGAGCACATAAAAAAAAATTAAAAAATATCGAATGTTAATCAAACTTAAATTTCGACAATGTCCGGTTTGTTCAATGTGGTAAAGTAATGAAGAAAAAAAGTCGAATAGAATAAACAGAAACAGTGAACGAATTAGAAAAGAGTACATACATACATATTCAAAGCATAGACATACAGAAAAGAGTAAAATATAATCATGAAAAATACTGATTTTAGCAAATTTACAATACACAGATTGACGGCATAATTTTGCCTTTAAGTGATAGCAGCAAAATGTATCTTGGTTCAGCAGAAGGACATACAACTAAATCTGTAGTTCGGGATCTGTACAGGTTAGATCGTTCTTGGTAGGGTAAAGACCGAGTCATTTCGGTATTTTCTTTAATCTAATTTAAAAGAAGTGATCTCTCTGATCTTACCGATTATTTCATACCGACTACTCTCCTCTACATGATCAACCTCAAGCCTATTTACAAAATATACGAAGGCAAATGAAAGACCAATTTTGACGACTAATAACCGGAAAAGTAGGCGATCTCTATCAGCTGCTGTGGAAACTCAATTTCAAATCGCTAGTAAAGAACATCTGTAGATGTCATCGTTTGCGCAGAAAAAATTACTACAGCATACAGAGCCAAGCTTTCCCAAACACTCTGTCATCTGATGCAGTTCTGTGGTCTGAGTGTCAACTCCAGAAAAGTGGAGCTTGTCCTCTTTTCGAAAGAATTGCTGGACGTCGTAGAAAACGGAGCTGGAATGACCGCCCAACTCAGCGATTTGAGAAGGCTTCCATAGACCCAGACACTTTTAAGAACGTCAAAGATAAAATACAGGAGCTTGAAACACCCAATAACTGCATGTAAAATTACTCACAAACAGCAGAGATAACCGTGCTTAAATCAAAGTTCCTGAGAGTAACTTCAGCATAAAAATCCCAAAGCATAGAGGAGTTGGGAAAGGATTACACACCCTCTGGCTGCTATTACCAACAGCTCCTCCGGTTACCAAATCTAAGCTGAATAAGAAATGCAGAATGGAATTAAGGTTGGTGCTTTAGTCAATAATCGTCTCTCTTGTCCATAATAAATACTACCGCAGTTGTCAGCTAGAAGTTAGCGAAGAAAGTATCCAGCAGTTCCCGTATGAATGCAGGGCTCTTGGGAGTTTTCGATATAAAACACTAGGCGCATAGTAACACAACCAGTGGACGTATGTATAATCGAAGTCGGTAAATTAACCAAAGAAATCAGATGGTTCGACCAAGAAATCTAGGATTAATTTTGCAAGAGAGGTACACAAACATTGCATCGAAATACACTAATCCTTGTCCTAGGTAGCTACTAGGAAGCATTGAAACCAACCAACAAATTTGATAGCAGGGTGGGAAGTGGGATTTTCTCGCGAGTCACTCCTCTGAATCTATATTTTCGGTTGAAGATCACTGCAGCGTCTACCAGGCTGAGCTTTAAGCTACAAGTATCAAGGAGGCTGTGAAAACCCCAGGAACTGATTATTTGGAAAGGGACAGTAACGTAGAGAGAAACTGCATAGCAGATGAACTTGGAGGGAAAGTACACGACCAAACCAGGTTTTCCTAGTAATGCGGTACAACACATGCAAGCTTCTGCCAAGATGGGGGAAATGTGGAACCTGTGGCACATCAAAGCAGACATGGCGGAAATGCGAACGGAAGCGAACGCGTGATTTGCTTTCTCTGAAAAGGGAAGCATACAGGAAGACTAGGGGCATTGCACATATGTAGGTGTTACAGAAGCTGCAAATATATATGTAATAGGAAGAAATTATTCGCCGAACAAACGAAAACCTACACCAAACATGCCACAACGCCGAAATCGGGCGGTCTCGAAAGCTAACTTGATGTAACTGTCCCGCTCTTTGAAAAATTAAACGCTTAAAGTCCGGTTACGAACACCAACACAGAAGCCCTGGTGAAACTCATTTGGTACCCTGAATGATTCAGCAGGAAGGGTCTCTAACTTTAGCCTAAGTATCCGGTGAGGCGGCAAGTACTAAAACTTAATCTAAACTAATAGGTTTAGGAATTAGGCTTACTCAAAATGAATTTGCCCCTTGCGCATGCTATTCTACATGGAAATGGAATTATGGCAACTTAGAAATAATGTCGCAATTCTTAAAGTCACTATACTAAGTGCGTAAATCCCAATTTGTAATGTGTTGCTACATAAAATAAATTTAGTTTCCCCCTTTCAACGCCTAGATATTGAAAAAGGCAAGAATAACAAACTTGTACAAGGGGTGCGTACGCAGACGCAAATGAGGTGGGCAGTGTAAGTAAGTGAGTAGAATGGAGAGGTGGAAAAAAAATTTAATATTGCCACAAATTTCATTCATTCATTCATTTATTATGCAGCCAACCAGCCAGGCAATTCATGAATGAATGAACGAATTGAATGTGGAACGAATAATTGGAGAAAATTTAAATTATATTCGTAGTATGAATGGAGAGTGCGATGGCGTTGGGGCAACAAAAAGTGCATGCGGTAAGAAAAACATATTAAGAAAAAAACAACAAACCTACAGACAGAAAAATAAAAACAAAGGAAATTCGTAAATAAGACAAAAGTAACAATAATAAGCATACATATAAGCATTTATGTATGTATGTACATATGTATGTAGTATGCATATAGAGAAGTATCAAAGCAGTGCAATGTGGGCAGTCAGGCAGCGCAATGGGTCGGAGCTTAGTGAGGCAGCTACATATTTACATATGCACACATACTTGCATGAGCGCACGTTGCTTGTGGTGCAACAAATGCAACGTGCAACAGCAATTCACGCATTTACACATACTTATGCAAAAATATAACATACATACATATGTACATGGATACATAAAAGAGTAAATTTACATAAACATGGATGTGAAAAAGTCGTTACGTATACATATGGAAATTTTTAATTTTTTTTTTGTAAGTATGTATATGTAGATTCATTGTGACTTTTTTCTCTTAGTTGTTTATGTTTTTGTCTGTTGCGTGTTTGATTTGCCTGAAATGCATTTTCGATTCTCTTTTGCAACAGAACTTCGGTTTACAATTAAATCGGTAGTGGGACATACGAACACGAATGCTCAACTTTGATTATGAAAGCATTCTGAGGCACAAGCGATAGATTTAAGGCGCGTAAAGGGGACGGGCGATGGAGTCCAGGAAGCGAAAGCTGGTCGATTACAATGGATTTAAGTATGTATTAGGACGGGTAAAAAAAAATCAAGTAATTTTTTTTGGATCCGACACACGAAAACTAGTTCCTAGGTACCTCTAGAAAGTACTCACCAAATATGAGCTCTTAATATTAACGGAAAGAGTATGCTCATCATAGTTTTCCGTTTTCAATTTAGTCTCATATAAAAATGGCCATATCTTATCACCAATAGACCCTTAAACCAGTTGCATCGTCAATATTGATAAGAAATCGAACGCTCTACGAAAATGGTCGTATATGCACTTTTCATTAATCTAACCATTTAAAAGATATTCAAGGTCAAAAATTGAAGTATTTTAAGGAAAATAACTTTTTGTTTTGAAATTTGTAACTAACTAAAAAATAATTATTGTCAAATAAGTTTCAATTATTTCTATAGGAAATTTAACGCTCTACAAAAAAGGTGTGGTTAATCGATTACTCTCACCATTTAGAAGATATTCGCAGTAGAATTCCAATGCCTACTGATTAAAAAAAAAAAAGAAAACCAAAAAAAAAGAAAGAGGCCTTTTGTGTAGAGCGCTCAATTTCCTATAGAAATAATTGAAACTTATTTGACAATAGTTATTTTTAAGTTAGTTACAAAATTCAAAACAAAAAGTTATTTTCCTTAAAATAATTTAATCTTTGACCTTGAATATCTTTTAAATGGTTACATTAATGAAAAGAGTATATGTATGAGACCATTTTCGTAGAGCGTTCGATTTCCTATAAATATTGACGATGCAACTGGTTTAAGGACCTATTGGTGATAAGATATGGCCATTTTTATATGAGACTAATTTGAAAATGGAAAACTATGATGAGCATACTCTTCCCGTTAATATAAAGAACTCAGATTTGGTGAGTACTTTCTATAGGTACCTAGGAACTAGTTTTCGTGAGTCGGATCCGAAAAAAAATACTTGATTTTTTTTGACCCACCCTAGTATATATGTATGTACATTAGACTGCTTGAGGCGCGATACAAAGAAAAATAAAATTCAATTTTAATTACTTTTTAAATATTTCGACTAAATGGAGTGGACCTTGGTAAAAAGTTTCTTCAAATTGAGTTTTTGTTTTTGACAAAAGAAAACATCACAACTTATTTCTCCAGAAAATATCCTGATGAGATGGAAAAATGTAAATGCAGCAAAGTATGTATTTTAGAAATTTTCAGCCAACATATCAAAATGACAAATTTGTTATGCACTTTGGCACGATTTCTAATAGTGTGTTTTCACGGGACCAAATTGCGCACTTTTAGATAAAAATTCATGACCGATAACCAGGGCTGCACAACTTTATAAACAAAAAAAAATTCTTTCGTTATTTGTTAAAAAAACGTATCATATTATTTTCGTTTCGTTGATTATCTAAAACAAAATATCAGTATTAATTTTCAATATTCTTCTTTTAAGCATAGTACTTAATCTTTTCGCATTTCACGTGAAAAAGCTGTCAAAATCCATATAACAATTTTTTACAGTAAAGTTCGTATGAAATTCAACATTTTCCCGACAAATTGCTATTCTGTTCACGAGGTGAAAAAGCTCAAACATGCTGACAACATGATGCTAGCAACATTTTTCCACGAAAGTTTAAAATGTACATTCACATTTCAAATTGTGGGAAAAGTGTCAGTTAATGAATTTTGAACATTTTAAAATTTGTTCGATATTGCGAATTTGGAGAACAGCTGGAAAAAGGAATTTATGTAAAAATAAAGTAACGAATTTCACGTATTGACGTCTTAAATATTTGACAATTAAGTTGATGTCAAATTTTTACGTGAAAAGAATGCATTTTGCTGACGAAATTTCATGCCAGTGAACATAGTACAAACCTTTATAAATAAAAAAATTCGGAATATGTAACGAAATTTTTTTTTTATGATGAACAAAAAAAATTTTTTATATAAAATTTTTTGATATTCAATGCAACGAAACAAAATTTTGTTTGTTTAACACATAACGTTAAAATTTATTATTATTATTAAGCTATAGAATGTAATTTAAATTACAAGCTAAGAAACTTAAGAGCTATGGATGCCGTGGCCTTAAGCTAAGTTCTAAATTATGGATTATAAATTACAGTATCAGTTAAATTAAAAAAATATACATTTGCCATTTTTAAGAATTTAGTAATTTTTCAAATATTTTCAACTGACGGTAAGACAATGATTTTAATGGATTCTGGCTTTCAAATATTCGTCATCTATAAGTATTTAGTGACTGGCATTCTAGTAGTATACTATGTTGTACTGTAATTTGTGCATTGAATCGGCAGTACGGGCTAGTCTGGGAGCTATTGTTGATCAGGTATTGCTGAGTAAGATTTGTGTAACCTAATCGGATTCTAATGTACTTAGTTATATCTAACCTGTTCAATGAGGGATGATGATTGAAATTTAAGTAACGTTAAATTTA
>JAPVRG010231281.1:0-10661 GCA_029783565.1 Rhagoletis cerasi | reverse complement strand
ACCTCAATGTGATGGAAATGAGGAATCGCTTAAAGTTTGACGCCTATTTGGAACCTTTTCCTTTATGAAGTCCGATTCTTTACCACTCAGAATATTAAGTAAATTTTCATGAGTGAAACAATTTCTCATTAGATACCACTGCTTGGATTATCTTCGTTAATACTTAGCTTGTTTTTTCCGCTTGGGGGCAATCGTTGTCGAGGAGAGGAAGGTCAAATTTGCAAATTATTTTAAAAACCAAAGACACTACAATAGACCTTCAGAGTCGAAAACTCTACTGAGAATGAGTTTTCACCAAAAGATTGATAGGTTGATTGATGCGGGCGTCAATCGATTGATTGAACTGCTTGACCAAGCAGCTTGTCTGCCCAGGCTCAGCTTTAGGATTACATGGAGCAAAAAGCTACCCTCAACAGTGATTACCATTAATCTAAAGAAATTTACATTTGCATGCATAATTTATGTTATTTCTTTGTTTAACAAATCTGTGGAAATTTCTCTGGAGTATCCGGTGAAGCCAAGTGCGAAATAGAACATACATATTTATGTATACATTAGATCGTACCGGAAAAAAGTTCGTCGTATACCTCTGAGTGTAATTTTTCTTTGCAAGGCAATATCGAAAAAGAAAATTTTTTGGCCGAACGTAGGGTGGTCTTTTTTACATTTTTCGTCAAATCTTTCGTATTTACAGTCGCATCTTAAAGTATGATATATTGTTGTTTTCTTCTCGAGAAGCCAATTTTTTTCGTCCCAAAGTTCATTGGCCTCAAGTTCTCCGTTCTAGTACTTAACGTGCCACCCTAATGTCAGTAAATTAAAGCTCATAAAAAATCATTTAACTTTTGCCAAAGAATTTGATTATTCCAGTAGAATTATTTAAAAAAAAAAATTTTCTTGACGAATGTAAATGTCACTGAAAAATATAAAAAGGCGATCCATAGGCTCGGCAAAAAAAACAATATATTTTCGAATTGCTTTGCAAAAATACTTCAGACTAGGTGGTGTTACACATATTTTGCGACCAAAGAAATGATATCAAAGAATTTATAAAATTATCTATAGTCGCACATTTTTAATCCCTTTTCTCACTTCCCCTTTACCTGAATTCCTCTCTGAAGATACTCTCAAAAATTGATTCCCGCTTGACCCACAAACTTTAAATCAAATAGCCAAACTACGTTCATTTTTTGCGGTGAAAAGAAAGAAAGACGGAAACAGACCACACAAGTGGCTAAATTTTTAACGCTCATGGCACAGTAACAGCAAGTACTTTCACTGCCGCTTTTATTTAGGCATAAACAATTTGACACTTTCATTAAACAAGTTTCATAACCGAATCACAAACTATGTCTTAAACCATAATGGCGAACAAAGTTTACGTTGCAAATCGAGGAAATGCTCGGAAACACTTGTAGAGCCACAAATTGTCGACAAAATGCAACGCCTTATGAGTTGCATTAAATTTTTATGCAGATAATAATTTTCGCCTCTCGAGTTAATCGAAAAACGAAAATGCATGTGCCGTTCGGTGCTGCTAGAAAAAAAATTTAATTGCATAAAAGTGCAGTGACTGTTAGCTAGCCAAGCATAAAAGCTTATGCAACTAAGTTAGTGCGGAAATCACAAGCACTCCTATTTGATACAGTTAAAATTACTTTAATTTTTAATGTTCCAAAGTGTCGTTATTGCTTTGTAAAGTTTTTCGATTTTCTTATTTTTCGCCGAAAAAGCAATCGTGAATTCTTTTTCGCAATTGCTGTCTGACTAAATTTTCATTTTGATTTCCTGCTTGCAGTCATGGTTGAATCTTTCGTTACGAGTGGCGAGTTTGTCGGGTGACAACTGTTACATACGTACATATGGTTCAAATATCGTGCGCTCAATGCCCGGTCAGTACTTAACTGTGAATTGAGTTCGTTTGAGTATAACTACGTATGTTGCTCTTCTTCTCCTAAACGACTATCGATTTTGATGAAGTTTGTTTGATGTACTTATTCGGGCACCGGAATGTAAGCTAAAGTTGTATTCGTCTTGTGGTAACGGTATCGAGATACAGTAGACGCTCGCAAATTAGAACCACTTTGTTTTTAAGGTAATTCTAATTTCTGAATTATTCTAATTTCTGGACTTTTTTTTATTCGAATATGAATTAAAAATGGATTAAATTTACTTAAAAAAATATCTACTTTCACTCTTCTATAGGGACAGCCAAAATACGTACACGCGTATCAAACTTCTCACGCAAACTAGCCAAAAATGTATATAAAGGCGACGAAAACATAATAAATAGCGGGTAACAGAGATAAATTGGTGATTCCCCTTTTGAGTTTTACTTTATTCAAACAAAATACAACTAAATAGGAGCTTTCCTGTGGTCAAATCGAAACAATAAAAAAACACGCTCTGAAATTAGAATTTTTAAAAATTTTAATTTCAGAGCGTTTAATGTACTGCAAACTCTAATTCTAATATCTGGAAGATTCGAATTTCTGAGATTTCTAATTTGTGAGCGTCTACTGTATTTGAAAAATTACATTTTATGCTACGATTTGGCCCATTTTCTTCTTATTTGGCGCTACAACCTTTTTTCGATTCAAATCCAGAAAAAATACCAGTTGTTCATTCCAAGTGCAGACAGGTCGTTTTGCAATTTGCCCTTTCATTGTATTCGTTGTTTTCGAAACAATGGTAACCAAAGAGTTTAAAAATTTGTACTTAATATTAAATATATATTATTTCACTTTAAGAAGAAATTATTTCATTGAAACTCAGTTGACTATTTTAAGATGTATTTTGATGCCTTTGAATTAACATCCGAAAAGTAAAAGTATTCGCTTAATTTTACAGGACCAAATACTGAGTATAAAAGTATTTAGTAAATTTTGGTTGATTTTCCGACCGGGTGGCAAGATGATTTACTTTGGAACGAATTTCCGTCATCCCTCGTCAAGTTTGGTTTGGAGACAAACCGATTTCGGCGTTGTTCCAGAACGAAAAATGACACTGAGGATGGCACAACGCCGAAACCGGTTTATCCCCAAACCAAACTTGACAAGGGATGACGAAAATTCGTTCGAAAGTAAATCAGTATTTGGTTACTTTTACCTAACGAAATAGCGCGTACAAACGTACTTAATATTTTTGGCTAAACTAAATAGTGAATACCAACCTAATCTCAAGAAGTCCCGAAACCCCCGAAATAGTACCAAAAATCCTGAGACTCCGAAAAGTTTCGAAAAATCTCGAAAGATCCCAAAAAATAAAACGAAAAACGCAGAAAAGTTCGGAAAGAATAAAGAAAAGTCCCAAAAAATCCCCAAGATTCCTTAAATATTCCGAAAAGTAAAGAACGAAGAATCTTGAAAAAATCCCAAAAATCCCGGAGATAATCTTGAACAGTTTCAAAGTATTCGGAAAGTGATGAAGCATTTCATTATATTATCAACCGCTACAATAAAAACGCAAACATTTCCAATAACACTAGTCGACAAATTTTGACGTAACCGCGTTAACCTAAGAAAAAAAATGTTTTTTAAGGTTATTTTGGGTCGCTGAACACGAAAACGATACCCATTCTTTTTTTAAAAGAAGCGTTTTTGAGATTTTTTCGTGTTTTTTGGAACCTTCGCAGTTATTTGTCAATATCTTTTGAAAAAATTATCTAATCGACGCAGACATTTACCATTCGAAAGGTATTGACGCGCCCTTTCCAAAAATATATAACTTGTGCAGATTTAAATAAAACCTATTACTGTTACTAGCGACCAAAAAGTGAAATTTTCTATCATTTTTGAAAATTACACATTTTTGGATGCTTATTTTTAAAAACAAAAATTTTGTTTAATTTTTTTTTTCAAATTTGAGTAAAAGATAAATCATTGCAAAGAGCGCATCAATGCCTTTCGAACGGCAGGTTGCTTGCGCCGATTAGATAATTTTTTCAAAAGATATTGACAAATAACTGCGAAAGGTACCAAAAAACACGTTTTTCGAAAAAATCTAGAAAACGCTTCTTTGAAAAAAAATGGGTTTCGTTTTTATATTCAGCGACCCAAAGTGAGCCTAGAAAATACTTTTTACAAAGGTTAATTTTTCGTGTAAACTAGTGTAATTCTTTCTTTTCCCGAACTGTTTACTATTTAGAAGTCTACTATGTACATATGTAGATATGTGTATGTGTTTATTCGGTACAAAATTTGTCATTTTCAATGAGACTTGCCTTTTGCTTCATTATTCCTTTTTTTAATTCTTTACTTAAGCATCCAATGATGGGTCACCAATATTCTAAACTTTTTCAATTTATTTATTTCCCAATCCCCAAATATCTTGCCTTTGTTCCTTTAATGTCATGCGCATTCCACAATCAACACCAAATCGATTCAATTTATGCTAATCACGTCGCTTTTAAAAAAAACATCGCCGCACCAGCAACTTATTGATCTTCCCACTTTTTGCTTTCTTAAACTCATGACAATTGTCAGTGTTCGCTCCAAGCTAGAATGCTACATACGCATAAACAAATACATACTAATTTTTTTATGCTTTTATAGCCCGTTTACTTACTTAATGACTAGACACGTAAATCCGATAGATTGGCCGCTAGCTTAGAATAGTCATTTATAAATAAATTTACATAAAATAAAATCATTCCAATATCGTATGCGAGCCTTTCAGTTGATGCCACCACCAACTTTGTAATAAATATCGGCCGATATCGACATACATATATACATGTGTGCTTTTTTAGTTTTTTCTCACACAAAAGCCTATTTACTATACTTATTACTTGTTTTTTTTACCATCTTTTGCTAGATTGAATTTCTATTCCTTTTAACTGATTGTCACAACTCATCGGCCACACTACTACGGCGACTTTTTTACTTGTCGCTGTACTGCGCATTGGTCAAATTTTAGTTATTGTTTTTGTTGTTGTTGCTCCCGCTGAATGTCGCCTCTGGTGATGCTTGACTGGTTCGTTGGGCTCCAATGATTCCACGCTTGCGTGCGATGTCGACATTTTTGCTTCTAAATGCAAATAAAGATTCATATATGCACACATACATGCATATGTACTAGGGTGTTCGAGTATACGCATATTTTCGAAAACCGGTTTTCGAGTTATTCGAAAAATGGCAATTTGAAACAAATCGGTTACCAATTTTCAAATTTAAAAAAACTGGATAAACCGGTTTTATTTTACATATTTTCTATACAGTAATACTAACTGTTAGTAAGAAATCATGGCCAAAATTATAATGTAACTGTTAAAAATAGGTATAGCCTTAATTTAGAAATCAATAAGGCAAAATAAAATCGAAGTATTTTGGATTAAAAGTAAAAAAGAAAACAATTTGAAAAAGTGCTTTGTCGGTAAAAGCTCGAGTACGTAGAGCCAAGTGTCTTGTGAATCAGATTACGCCATCCACTGAACCAGACTGACTATGCAAATATAGGGGCATATTATTGATGGAAATAAAGTCGACTTTAAAATTAATTGCAGCTTTTTTGGCAGATATTCCCTTGAAAATTAGGTCAAAAAACTGCAAATAACTTTAGTGTCGACTTTAATTTGTCTATGAATATATCCCATAGCTCATTATAGACAGGACTTGAAGGACATTCATCGAGAATCAACCAACACCTTCGTCAACTCTCGCCCCTTTGAATTCCATCATCGGAGACCAACAACCACCTATCTCAGACGGAGAGCTCGCGTTGCTTCGTGAGACGCGCTATACTTCGGCACAACTCCTTGCTGGATATTGTATGAGGTCAAACTACTCTGTCTAACACTATGTTCACGTTGAGCCCTTAACTCGAGTTTATGGGCCATTTTGGAGTTAAACGTTAAACACTACTCATAAACTCGGAGTTTACCGTACATATAATTTTCGTTTAACTCGCCTTAAACACAACTTTTATTTGGAGTTAAAGCGAATGCAACCCTATTTTTTGACCGAATTTGGGTTGTGTCTTTGATAATCCAAACCTGCAATCAACTTGCCGACAGTTAGCCTGTTCCCGTACTGCAGGATTTAATCAGAAATAGTAGTCGTTCCGTCCACATAAGTCAACAATCTAGCTATGCAAAAACCAAAAATGTGGCTCGATAGAACTTTTTGTGCTGATATCAATCCTACCAAAATTATCTAGCGGAAATGAAAAATACAGAAGATATCAATGGATAAACTTAAATTTTTTAATTTTTTTAAATATTAATATTTTTGAACAACATAACCTATTAAAAAGTAATGACGTCAAAATAAAGGTAATTAGGGGGGGTTTCACTTGGTGTACATAATTTTTTGCTTTTTTTATATTTTTAAGCCAGAAATACCTAATAACCAAAAAATATATAAATATATTTTTTGAATGGCGTTTATTTAAAATTTGTTTTAAAAAGGGTTATATTATATACGTCGCGTAAAATGTATTTAAATGATCTTTAAATTAGCATCAATACTTTTGTGATCGGTCAGATAGTTTCCGAGGTATTATAAATATAAAAAATAAAAAAGTTTAACTTTAATCTCTTTTATTGGCTTTGGTTTTTATCTGTGCCAAATAATCTTGATGTGGTTGAAGTCAGCATAAAAAGTTCTATCGGATCAAATTTTTTCTTTTTTTTGGCTAAACGGTTGGTATTCTACGCCACGGCAACTTTGAACTATTTCTGTCTGAACCTTCGGGGACAGACTAAATGTGAATAAGAAAATATAAACAAACAAATGTCAAATTAAACTCTGAGTTCATTAAACATCCCGATGTGAACACTTGACAGTTGTTCATAAACCCAAAACGTTAAACTCGAGTTAATATTTCAACGTGAACATAGTATAATTTGAATAAGATGCCCCGACGACGCTAAGCACTTCTTCACATGCCCACTCACATCAGCTCATCTACCATATGTACCTCTCCCGGCATGTACTCGATTCACTGATTTAGGCAGAATTTAATAAGCTGGTACAACAAAAAAAAACGGTGAAAAAATTTCATTCGGTTTTCCTTTTACTTTTTTTTTAATTTTCTGCAGAGGGAAATATTCCAGTATTCAGATATAAAATTAAAAAAAAACTCCAGTTCCATTTTTAATAAATTAAATAAACACTTAGAATTCTTAGATTCTGGTATATAAACAAACCAGGTGAAAACCCGGTTTTTTGATTGTAAAAAACCGGGTTACTCGGTATTCGAAAAATTAAGAATTCAAAAAACAGCCTAAAAATGCGCAAAAAAACTGGAAAAACCGAGTTAATCACCCTAATATGTACATATTCATATACATATACATACATACATTCATATATTACAATAAAAAAAAAATGCGCTTAATTTTGCCAAAACAATTCTATATGTCAATAATAGTTTTCTTTTTTCTTTTGTTATTTGATTTTCACACATTTTTTTTGCGCATTGCTAATGGCCACACTTTTTATTGGCCTTTTTTTGTTCACGTTATCCATACATAAATCTGTTTATTTCTAATTATTTTCTGTTGGTGATTAATCATTATTACTTGGCTTTTTTTTTGGCAAGTGAAATATATGCAGGATGGGAAGAGAAGGCGTAGAAGAAGCACCAGAGCGTTTGCCTCCACAGTTAGTGAATCTTTCCATGTGTTTTGAATTTTCTGCCCATAGCTGTAGAATGTTTTGTTGCCTATTGCTACCTTGGTATTTCGTATAAAATATTTGGTTTATTTTGTTTAGATTTGACAATAAATTATAAACCCATTTGCATTTCATCCTTAATATATGTATTTAATTACTTTTAATGCGTTCGGAGCAGGTTTGTGCAGTGTTAAAAAAATTTAATTAATCATTTCGAATAATTTTTTGTCATTAATAAAATTTAAAAATGTGTACTCGTTAAATGTAATACGAAATTTGCTTGATTAAAACTAGTTAATCAAGTATAATGCTTAGTATTTATTTTATTTGAAAATCAACTTGCATTATTCCAGCAACACTCCAGTCCAGGCACATATACCATCGCTGGATTGCAAGTGGAATATTATAAATGAAATTGTAACTTGATTTCCAGCCTACTTTTTTTGGTTGGTTTGGACAAAGAACGTAAATTTATAAGAAGCGACAACATCAATTATAAGATGTTGTTGTTGTTGACAAGATCGGTGAGGCAGATTTTTATTTATTTCTCAGTATCTCCATTGCTCTTGAAATCCTTGAATTTACAATTAGAATTCCCAGAGGGCGCCTGTCTCCTGTTCAACATACCTACCTACGAAGACAGATCGTTTAACTCGGACCTACAACCCGTGATATACATAAATAGGAGATATTCGGCCCTATGCGCATCTTACTGAAGGCTGACGATGGCCGTATCGTCACTTTTACTGACGATTACGATATTCAGCATAGGGCCAATTAAATCACTAACGCTGAACTTTCCTTAATTGATGGTTCTCAATTTGACTTTCCGACTTATTGATATATCTAGGCTTGAACTTGGCAAATGCTGGGGTCACTCGACGAAGAAAGTTTATTGGGTTTTTCGAAACCACTGAAACCGCTGCTTGGTGCCAATTGAAATGTGCCAAGGGATGCCCTTATTGGTACCAGTGTGGTTTGATTCGAAATGCAGACAGTCAGATATTCTTCGATACAGATTCACAAGTGTCGCAGTCTAAGAGACCGCTGAGCTTGACGACCTATGTACTTATATATATCTTATCCCGGGACTACGCTGACAATGAAGTCGTCCTGGTTACAAGGCCTTCTCTTTTAGTTGTTTACAAGAAAGTGCAAAGAGCCTCAAGTGTATGTATAGTGAAACTCGATCGCCCGCCTTATGTATAAGCTCGCTGATCAGTTCATTTCTCATCTATAAGACCTCGAGGCTTAATTGAAGTACTTAAAAGTCCATAGAAATCCCACGCTAGACAAAAAATTCCAAATATCTAGCTGTGTTTTGGCAATCTAAACCGACCATTGGAAAGTCGTGCGATCTATAACTTCAGGGGATCCTATGCATTTACAGTTTTATAAAAAGACCCACCATCAGCTAGGCATCTTTGGTAGTGTTGTCACTGGGAAATTTCGTTTGTCTACCAAAAGAACTTAAGACCTACCAAAAGTGAAGTTTGGTACCTTAAAGGCTGCTTTAAATTTACCGCTTCGCCTTTTAATTGATCCAGACCCTGGCTGCCACATGGAAGATATCGATGTTTGATCTCTTTGCTTTGATCAGAGCCAATTGGTTTTCAATTTTTTTCTGGTTCAATTCCATCATTTTTTTCGACTATACATCGGATGATAGTTGCGATAGTTGAGATAAAAAATATCTAACCAATTTCGTAGGTCTAGTCAATCTCTCTCTTTCAAACAAGAATATTTCTATAGCGAAAATGGCTGAAAACAGAGATCTTGAGCTTTAAAGATAAGTAAAGTACTATAATGTTGAGTTCGCAATACAGAGCCCGGGCTCACATGTATATAATCTTGACTTGTGATGATTGTTTGGCAGCTGGTTTACCGCTACAAAATGTATGTAGTCGGGAACCGACTTCTATGAACTAACTAGCTAATCGGTATCCGGAGCCTGCGAAATGAAATAAAGGATTTGGAGACTCCAAGTCAATGAGCGGAAAATTGGTTTGACAGTACGAGTCACGGCTTCATTGTATTGTTATTTTTATTCTGGGTGGCGAGCCTCATGTGGCAGCTGGCCATCTGACTGCTAGAGTTATAGAGCCCGGTTCAGCTATTACATGGTCCGAAACTAGTTCTATAACACCCTCTAGCAGGGACTGAGGGACTAATAGGGAAATTCTGGCGACTGTCTTTCAACTCACCACAGTCTTTCGAAAGACAAAAGTCTTTCGTAAGACAATTTTCAATTCAATGGCAACTATCTTGAAAGCTCTTTTCTGTCCTTTGTCTTATTGAAAGATCTGCTAACGGGGAGGTTTTAGCGTTATTCTGTTTATCGTTTAGCAATTACTTTTCTAGAAATTAAATGAAATTTAAAATTTTCTGAAAAAAAATATTTAATTTTTAAAACAATAAAATCTAAGAAAAAAAAAATGAAAAAAAATAAATAAATTGAAAAGAAAAGAAAATAGATAAAAAGTTTCTAAAAATTAAATGAAGCTAAAAAATATTTTTATTAAAAAAAAGAAAAAAAATTAACTAAAAAATAAAGAGAAAATTCCCCTGCCCGAGGATTCGAGCCTTGGATGACCGGAACGGCACGCCAGTACTTTGCTCACTCGGCCTTTGCTCTCAAAAGAGCATTTCACCACGAGTGGTGAATGAGAGTGCCTTTTTTTCAGCCTCTTGTACCAGAATAACAAACGTCTATCGAACTATCTTGCCATCTGTCTTTCATTTGTCTTACGAAAGTCTTTTTACTATCTTAGCCAGAATTGCCCCGTAAAGGTGAACTTAACTCATCTTATCCTAAATCTCAAAAGGTCTAGTTAGGTACCTGCTCTCACTAGGCAGCCAGAATTATAGACAATTTGTGGGATTGCTGACTGCTCACTGCTCTTGGCACATGTCAATCCATTTGCCCTTATTGTCTTAAAAATCTGGAACAATGGAAGTACCTTTTGGGAGAGATATGTTGAGGGACATTGAACGGTATTTATTAGGAGCAGGGGCGTAGCCAGAGATGAGCCATGGAGGGGGGGG
>JAPVRG010231280.1:0-13085 GCA_029783565.1 Rhagoletis cerasi | reverse complement strand
AATGTAGGTGTCACCGAAAAATGCAAAAAGGCGAACCCTAGGTCACCTATTTAATTACATTCGAAAAGATTTTCAGAACTGCAAATATTTGCATATATTTTTTTTACACATTATAGAAACTTTTGTTCAAAATCAGCTGATGTTTTTTAAGTTTGTATTTGAGCATTTGCAGTTTCTAATTATAATTCTCTTTTCGCCTTCCAGCACTCATCCAAAGATTCCTACGAATCAGCTGTAAAACACGAAAAGAGCGACGGCTCAAACACACCGGTTAGTCCAGATATTATATACACCGCCAATGAGAGTGTACGCGCCTCCTCGCCCAATGAACCGGGCAAGTTGACCTATTTCGATGATGGCTCCAATTTGAGACCCATTGTGAAGGGCATAAATAATCCCTACGATTCGCCAGTCGACAAAGAACGTAATCGCCGGCGCCGCAGTTCACTGCAAGCGAAATTGGAAAGACATCGTCGCAAAAATTACGACATTAGCCAATTGAGCATGGACACTAGCTTACCGAGCGGCTCACAAAGCGAATTGACCAATGGCAGTATGGGTGGCGGTAATGCCACCAATGGCATGGGCTCATCTTCGGGCGATTTACCGTGCGGTGATATCGATCCAAATCATTCAGCATATTTTCCGCGACAAAAACGCCATTCATGGTGGAATATCTTTGTGCCAGAGAATTTGAAGAGCAGGTGAGAAGAAGTGAGGGAGTGCAGGGGGTCGATAGAATTTCGGTTTTATGGTTTTAAATAAGTATTTTATTTAATTTATATGAAAAGGTGCACCCAACTAAAACCGTTAATCCGTTAACTGTGTGTTGTGAATTTAAAACTGCTAATAACTCCTTAACTCGTTTTCGGCGTACGTTGGATGTGTCGAAGGCGTATTTTTTTAAGCGGAATGCTAACTATAGAATATTGCTGAAACATTTACTTAACCAAATTTACACTGGAATGTTATAATTTTTTTTTATAACTTCTTGCTTTGTGCCTGACTTGTGCAAATAACCTTTTATGCTTTTTAAACTGAGTTCAACTATGTATTTTTAAACAGCTCCTCATTGGCGTGAAGAACTCAAGGGATTTTATGACTAACAAGAATATTTATTAACCTGCGGGAGTGATGCAGAATTAAAAGCTTGCACTTGAATTAAGTGGGCATGCACATATTTGTATACATTTACATACGCATGTATGTTTATAAGTATGCACGGAATAAAAAATAAAATTGTGACTACTTGAGTGGGTACTTTTAAATGTGGGAATAACCAGTGTGCGGTTTAAGCGGCTGCGCGGCTGCGCGAATGCACAAGAATGCTAAAAGAGAAGCATTTGAACTTATCTGCGCGTACTTAAGAGGCTTCGATTCATTA
The DNA here is from genome assembly GCA_029783565.1 of Rhagoletis cerasi. Classification (NCBI taxonomy): domain Eukaryota; kingdom Metazoa; phylum Arthropoda; class Insecta; order Diptera; family Tephritidae; genus Rhagoletis; species Rhagoletis cerasi. The sequence goes on along the minus strand of JAPVRG010231280.1, from coordinate 11,701 downwards.
TTTCTTTTAATTTTTTTTTCACTTTTTGTTCTGAGAAAAGTTGCATTTGACGTTGGGCTTCACCGCACCTTTGCGCGTTGGCACTCGTGGGCTCATATTTTAATATCATATTTTTTCTGGCTTCACTTCTGATGTATGTATTTTTCCATCAAGCAAATCGATTGTCATTCCTTGAATGCAGATTTTTTTTTGTAAATTCAGAAATGCTAAAAATAGAAATTGCACAGCATCCAAAGTTGAACTCTGAATAAGGCTCATAAAGTACCGCTAAAATGTTGGGACGCTGGTGTAATTTAATTCAGAAAATGCTTTGTAATCTCTTTCTCCACATTTCACGGTCTCATAACTCGTGACTTGGGCTTTCATTTATGTCCCAAAAAACTTAATGGAATTATAAAAATAAATCCGTGGATTTCAATTAAATTTGATTTACTTATTTAACCTGCTTATAACTGCATTAGATATATGAAAAACCTTTCAATGACAAAAACTTTCGAGCGCGGTTGCCAACTATTTATTATTTTGATGCCGCTCCATTTTAGGCGATGTGGAGTGCTAGTATTTCTACAGAAAATGTGTAAGTATTAAATATGTATGTCGAAGAACTCGCATGCTTAAGCAATATATTACAAAATAATTAACAAATAAATCTGCGTAGGTATTATGTAAAGACTCCAATTGCGAACAAAACCCAGCATAGAAATTATCTTACTCTTTTAAACTTTTCACATTTTTAGATGTAATTTCGATTTGCATTGCGTCTTATGTGAGATTTAGATAGCAATAATTAAGTTTTTTTATGCTTTAGTTGTCCACAAATTAAATTTGTTTTATCTCCATAGTTGGCAACTCTATTCAATTTATGCTTGCATTCAAGCTCTCCCAATGCACGCTTATATTTTTAAACGCCATTTAACTTCTATTAATTTAAATTCTATTTTTTTAATATGTGGAAACCCTTTTTCAGAATTATTTTCCAAAAATTTTTTTTCGTCACATGTAGTAGTGACATTTTACATAAACTTAAAACAAATTTAGGAATGAAACTTTTTTTGGATATGTGGCAACCCTATCTTTATAGAAAATATGCGAAGACATTTTTTGTCCAGGTCATCAGATCTGCGCCGTTAGTTCGATTTAAAAAAAATGAGATGTCAGATTAGAGGGTTTGGCCTATAGTTGTGCAATAAGGTTTTATTTTTGCGAGAAGAGTTGGCACCTGTCAAAAAATTAAATTCAAATTATTTAATAAGTTAAGTCAATCATTACAATATGGGTATTAGGTTAGGTTAGGTTAGGTTGAAGTGGCTGCCAGTAACCACCAGCACACCTAGGCCCTTAAGATTTTGGGCCCGTTGTGATATCACGCGGGACAATTGAACCCTCCTACTCAAACCATCGTGTGGAGTTAGCGAAACTCAATAGCTGCCGTATTCCTACTTCGGCTATGTCGGTTAAACCTTCGAAGAATTCTGAACTCAAGAACTTTAGTCTTCTTTTGCAAAGTGCGGGACATTCGCATAGCAGGTGCTCTGGCTCTTCTTCATCTCTGCAGCATCTGCAGAAGTCGTTGTGGGGAATCCCTAATCTTTCCGCGTGCCTTCCAATGGCAACATGGCCTGTCAGCAGACCGATGGCTGTGGCTAGGTCCCCTCTCCTCAGCATGAGGAGACGCTTTGACCTCTTCTCGTCCCATTTTGGCCACATAAGTTTTGCGTTACTGCAAGTTGTGAGACCGTCCCACCTGTCCCTTGCTTTTTTAAGAGATACATCTCTTAGAAAGAGCTTGCAGGTAGCGAGCGGCATGCCTAAACCCTTCTAGGATTGCGAAAGTGGAACGGATGTGCCCTCTCTTGCAAGTTCGTCCGCTTTTTCGTTGCCTGGTATGTAACGGTGCCCCGGTACCCATACCAGGTTAAGAGCATACTGCTCAGCCATCTCGTTTAGAGATTTGCGGCAGTCCGCTATGGTTCTTGAGTTGCATGTAACTGAGTCGAGCGCTTTAAGTGCCGCCTGACTGTCTGGGTAGATGAAGATATTGTCACATATTACTTCTTTTGTACGTAAGTGTTCAATCGCCTCCTTTATGGCAGCGACCTCAGCTTGAAAGACGCTGCAATAGTCGGGCAGGCGAAATGATTTTTCCAGCCCGAGTTGGGCTGAGAAGACGGGGGTTCCTACTTTGCCCTCTAGTTTAGAACCATCGGTGTAGAAGTGGAGTGAACCATTTTCATCAGGAGCACCACCTGACCAAAACTCTCTGTCTGGAATAGAAATCCTATACCTTTTAACGAAATTTAGACTTGTACACAGTAATCCGTGCCCGGTATACATGTGTTCTTTAAGATTACGGTGTGGCCACCCTGAGTATCACTCCAGCCCGGTAGTTCCCGTAGCCTCAGGGCGGCGCACCCGGCTGTTTGTTTTCCACCCAGATTGGGAGAATATTGCCTCTGATGGAGTTGTGCGTAGAGCCCCACAAATGCAGAGCATCGCAGTTCTTTGCACCTTTTGAAGCGCTTCTATTGTAGATTTCTTGCAGAGGCTTGGCCACCATACCAAGACCCCGTAGAGCAGAATAGGCCTAACAACTACTGTGTAGAGTCAGTGCATTATGCTTGGGGACAGCCCCCAGCTACGCCCAATTGCCCCCTTGCAACTGTAGTGGGCTACTGTTGCTTCCAGGGCCCGCAGCAATTCATCAATTGCCATAACCCACAGAAGAGGAGATAAGACCCCACCCTGCCGAGTTCCCCTGCAAACGTGTCTGTTCAGCGACACTCCTGCCTGTTCCGCCCACACGCCCCTGCCTAATAGCAGTTATCGTACGAGCGAAACTAGCTGTGAGTCGATGCCCAGGCCCGTTAGCGCCGACGTGATTGCCTCAGGCGTGATATTGTTGAAAGTACCCTCAATGTCCAGGAATGCTATCAAAGTCAAGCATGTTCTGAAATTCGAAAATTTGAAATCGACTCGATTTCGATAGTTTTCACGAAGGTATTTAACCAGAAAACTTACAATTTTAGTATTAAAACGATCCATTACATATGGTTGGTGCTCCTTTTAGAGTTTTCAATTAAAATATTCACTCATTTAATCAGATATAGTAAGAAATATTTGGCAAATCGAACGATTTCAAATCATTCGATTTTCAGAACATGGCCGAGTGTATTCCTTTAGAGCTAAAGATTTCTCATGTGTGTCAAACGAAAGAGTGTTGAGAAATCCTTAGTTTAATCATTTAGAATATTTTGAGGTGTTTGAACGGGGTTGACACCAGTTTTAAAAATCAAATTCAAGTGACTTACTGCGCTAAATGAAGTATTAAAAGGTGGGTATTAATCGAAAGGGGTTTGAAAAGGGTTTATTTCTGCATTATATTTAGGAGGGCTGCCACATGTTTAAAAAATCAAATTCAACTTCAATCAAGGCAAATAGGGAATTGAAATATTTATCACAATATGGGTGTCTGACGAAAGAGGTTTAGAAGGTATTAGTGTGAACAATTAGAATATATTTGAGGTGTTTGAAGAGGGTTGCCACCGGTTTAAAAATTTATATTCAAACTTTTTAATAATTTAAATTAATTATGAAAATATGGGTATCAATCGAAATGGGTTGGAAAGGGCTTTATTTCTGAGCTTTATTTAGGAGGGTTGCCACCTGTTTAAAAAAATATTATTTTTATTGAAATGTATGTCACATTGTCAGACAAAAGAGATGAGAAAAAGATGTGAGTTTGAAAATACTTTTGAAGTGGGTTGCCACCTGTTTGAAAGATCGAGTTTAGTTAACTTATACACGAGTTATATAAAATATTAAAATATGAGTTCAAAGCGAAAGCATTTTAAGAAAGCTTTAGGTTTAAAATATTTTTGATTAGCGTTGCCACATATTCGAAAAGTCATATCTATCTACATAACTGTGTATATATGCATCAGATCTGCACCGTTCCTTCGAATTTAAAAATGAGATGTCAAATTAAAGAGTTTAGCCTGTAGATGGGCAATGAGGTTTTATTTTTAGAAGCTGTAACTCTTTTGATGAAATGAAAAATCGACACCATGCACCTTTTCACTGAGAAACGGCGTTACGGATTTAGATGAAATTTGGCACACGATTCGCTTATATCACAGACAAAAATTTTAAATATACTTTAGATCTTGAAGAGAGTTGCTACTTGTTTAAAAAGTTAAACTCAATTTTGGTGTTTTAACGCCATGCAGGTTCACTAGTTTTACTTAAAAGCATTGCTAATATGTATATACTAAGCATACAGATACATATGTATGTACATATATTTACATACGAAGTTTCGCACTCGATCTTTCACTGCAAATGCCAAGAGCTCGATTGAATTGCTAATCAGTCGAGTGAAACTACTGCATACCAAGATACATACGTGCCTTTGCACGTCTCCCAGTGGCATTTGCTAATTTACAAGTTCAATAGCTGTAAGCTGTAATCTGATAAGAGCACTTACATTCTGCTAGTATACATACGGATGTATGTATGTATGTACATAATTATGGATGTATTTATGTGCATTTGTATCGATAGCTTATATATAGCGATGCAACTACATATTTTTAGCATTGGAATCGCTTGTAGTCACTGACTCATCAAGTGTACGTACATACATACATATGTATGTAGTTAGTACGTTTAATTATATGTAGTAATATTGCTATCTTGTCAAAGTGATTGCTGTTAGCCGCTATTCATTGGTAGCCATACACAATAGGTCGTTCGTTAGCCAGGTGTGACTGATGATAAGTGTATTTGTTACCTGTCATGCTTAAGATAGTTTTCACACAATCGCTTGAGCTCATGAGAATCGCTTGGATTTATTCAAACTTATGCATACTTCGCATTATTTGGAGCAATATATTAGCTTTATAAAACAGCAATTTGTAGTAGAATACATAAATAAATATAAATTAGTTATTGCAGTGGAAAGTAAGGGAAGGTATGAAAATATTCAACGCGTTGCCCGCTGGTAGTAGCAAAGGAAGATGGAGGCCTTCTTTTCAGATGGAAAGACCAGCTTGGCTTTATTTATTTTATTTTTTTATTAAAAACAAAGTATTACACATCTAAGACAGTCTTTTACAGTGCATCGAACGTAATGCTAACACGATATTAATGATTATACAAATTTAAAAAATAAAAACACTAAAAAAAATTTTAAGATATTAAATTTAAATAACATTAAAATACTCATAGAATATATGTGTATGGAAATTATTACAAAAGATAGTGATTGATAGAGAGAGAAGAAAAAAAAGAAACCTTAATAGAAGAGAGTTGGGAAGAGGTGTAGAATTAGAAGATGGAGAAAATAGAACTGAAAAGTTGCAACCACTTTCATAGTATAACAAATTATTATAATAATTGTATATTATTGCTTTGTAGTTCCTTCTATTTAGAGCGGACTTGATAGATTCCGGTATGGAGTTCCAGAGCCTCACAACATTAATAAAAAACATTCTAGAAGATGCCTTTCCACTTGGCGTCAGTCGACAAGAATTACAATCTACTGGCGGACTTTATTGGACTCGGCGAAAGTTCCTTAAGAATTTACAATCCCGCACAAGAAGAAAAATAACTAAACAATCTCGAGTACACAGATTTATAGCCCAGTCAATTAACTATAATAATAATGTGCAAATTTTAAATGACTTAAAATTCCCGTTGATTTCTGGTAATTTTTTTAGTGCCGGTGCTACACATTTTCTTTCATATAAAGTATTGTCAGATTTTTTTTTTTGTAATGGGCTACAAAACTGATACTCGAAATTTGTTTAGGCATTCTTATTAAAAAGTTGGCAGTTTCGATTAATTTTAGCTTAAATTTTGAAAATTTACCCCTAAAGAACGAACAGAAGATATTGGCCGATTCGAAACGTATTTTTCAGGTGTGTTTCTAATAAATGTAGACCACTTTTCCCAGGTGGCCGTTTGTATTAAAGAAAAATGTGTTCAAATGGCCCACTCTTAAGTATAGTTATTTCTCTTCTTGCGCGGCATTGTAAACTCCTAAGCAATTTTCGCCGAGTCCAATAAAGTCCTCCAGTAGTTTCTAACTCACGTCGACTGACGCCAATTGGAAATACAAAGTGAAGCCAAGCTGGTCTTTCCATCGCAGAGGATGCATCCCTCCATCTTCCTTTGCTACCACCAGCGGGTAACGCGTTGAAAACTTTCAGAACTGGAGCGCCTGTGTCGCCGCCGTACGTGAAAAGCTCAGCTAGCAGGCCGTCAGCTCCAGCAACCGTGTTTTCGCGCGTTTCTCTCCAGCTCCCAATATCGATCCCACATGTCTTGCGCGACGCAGCAGCGTATCCCTTTAGGCGGCATCTATTTTCAGCAACTTAGTGACATTACTCATTTTACCAGTTGGTCTTCTGCGGCGGTCATTAATGAAAAGGGGATGGGGTCCCACAGTTTATTTTTTAGTAGTTTCAGAGAGCAGCTGTGATAGTCGGTGGGCAAATATTTGGTTGCACATAAGCCGAAACAAGTTAGTGATCTGAGTCGAATTGTGATCCTTGGAACACTGGAAGCACCGTCCGTCTATCAACATGATCTAATTAGTTTCACTCTCGTCTTTCGATTAGGCAGCAGCCATGTAGTCTGATAATTTTTTTATTATGGAACCAATTGCTGCAGACTGCTATATCTCGGGCAACGGCGAAATCGATCAGCCTCAATTCATTATTGGAGATTACGTAGTGGCATTGAAATCGCCCAGTACTCTAAATGATCATAAAACAAGTCTTCGTCCGCGGCGTGTTGTTGTTGCTGTTGTTGGAACAGCTTAGAAATTTCCGATGAGCTTTTGGGGAATAAGCTGGAGTGACAATTCTTGACTCGTTCAGCTTATATAGGCCTAACTGTCGTGGGAACGTTTGGTAGCCTCGTCCTTATTTTTCGTCAAGGCGTGGGCGCAAATAAACAAGATATTGAAGTTTCTCGCTTTGTTTCGGATTATGGCGAGAAACTAGTTCACCGGGATGAACGACAGTATTCGGCGACGTAATGTCTCTCGCTCCCACTACAAATCCGACGCTGTAGTAGCGTCTCAAGGCCGTTCGTATATCTTGTCTTGCCCCATTCCGCGCAGCTCTTTGATGGTGGTGATGTCTTCTTGAGGGCATCAACCAGCCCCATTAAGGGTGCGGAAATTCCAGGTGCATGCTCTCCCATCATAGTTCTTTAAACGATCGCCGTGATCGTTCAAAAGAAGGCGGTTTCATTCGAGGTAAAATTGGTATTTTCATTGGAATGGGTTTTACGTGGCGGGTCCTAAAGCCAGCGTACAAAATGAAACCAGCGGAATTTTTTGAGTGCACGTTTATATAACGGGCCGTTTGCTCCTAGTCAGACACCCGTTTGCAGGCGCACCTACTAGTGAACGGACGCTGCTGACTTCTGTAAGCCCTTAAACAGAACAAGTCGGAAGGATTACACTAAAGCTCTAGCTTTTTCTGGCGTCTCCCAAGGGTAGCGTATCTCGGACATGGGTTGATCACGCTGCTCAGCGGGCGCGGACGCGGACGCAAGAGTAAGAATTGAGTACAAAGTATAGTTGAGCAACTGTAGCTGCATACCCAGAACCCTTACTGTACCCCATTACACGCTTTAGGTGTTAACTAATCAATGATAGATGCGCGCCTTATAAATCAATTTATAAATAGTTTATCCAGTTTATTTTAATTTACATTCCTGGAATGTTTTGAAAAATCTTATTTGGTAAATAAACAAAAGCTAAAAATTTCCACAATTTCACTATTAATTTTAATATAAAAGCGAAATTCTATGCCTACATAGCGAATAACAACAACAAGCGCAACACTTTGCTGTAACGATATTCATGAACAAAACAAGTAAATTTTAATTAAGATAAGAACAAATGGAAGCATGGAAGATAGATACTTACGTACGTACTTACATGAAAGCGAAATTCCGCTGGCAACCCAATTTATTTACTAAGGAATGACAGCATGACAATGAGCAGAACAGAGCGGAGCAGGCAGCAGCAATTTAATGTAGTAGCATCCGCTACAGTTGTAAATAGTAGCAACAACAAAACAAGCCACAGCTTCCGATATATAGCGCATATGTTCATATATAGTAGCAACGGTGAGCTTCAACGCTACAGCTTCTTTCCGCTTAATTAATAATAAACAAATAAACTAATCGGCACACACTGGGGCAAATACGCTCAAAAACTGCCGAAAAGGAAAAGAAAAAAAATTATTTCAGAATAGTTTCACCATATAGCTTAGTTGGAATACTAACTTAGGTATTGTTTGACAATATTTAAATGACCCATAAAAAACACGTACGTTTTTACAAAGAAGCCGACTGAGCTATTCAATATTAAAGTATGTTCAGACAGGCCGCTAATCGAGCAATTAGCCAAGCTTTCTCGATTAAGGCCCTAATATAGCTCAATTTACCGTACAAATTCAATTTTTAATTGCTCGATTGCAGCTTAATGGATTGCTAATTGAATAAATTTTTTCATGCAACCCTGTTTATGAGTTTTGATTTTGACTTATGTTTATTGAACAAATAACAATCAGCTGTTTGCTTCTGGTCCTATTTTCAGCTGAAGCCCATCAGGGATGGAAAATTCAATTTTCGACTTGTACCCAATTTGCGAAAACATTTTCCCTAAAAGTAGATGAATGTACCTGAAAAGTAAATGTGTATTTTCAATATGTAGTAGGAGGACATCTCTCCCTTCGATACCATATCAACTCTTGCTCTCACATCAGCAAATTCGGCTATAAAAAGAAAAAATCTATCACTTCGAGCAGTTCGAGGAAAAGGTGAATCACTTTACTTCAAGTTCGTCGATCTGTCATATTTAAAATAAATATTATCTATCTGGCGCAATCGACTAGAGTTACGTTACTTTTACCATACTTTTGTATCATTTATATGGCCCTTCATAGAGAAGAGACGCTATTGGACAAGTTACCCACACCAGAAGTTATTTCCTAATATGTTATTTCAAAAAACTTATTTGGCTACGTTCCAAATGTACCTTAAATAGTATGTACCGAATGTAATTTGAAATTAAAGAAAAGTACGATTGTAACAACTGCTCCTGATAAGCAAACATTTTTCATGTGAAAGTGTCACCGTTTTTGAAACATTGAAATTTTTTTTTGAATTTAGAAAGATCGGGTCTTTTCACATATTTTCTTCAACTGCATGTAAAAAAAAATTTAATTTTAATAAAATAATTTTTTTTAAATTTTTTTTTATTTACATGCTGTGAAAATGCATGAAAAGTTCCAATTTTTTTAAATAAAAAAAAAATTAATTACATTTACCTCAAAAATTTTACCTGAAAAATTTTGCTTATCAGGGAGCTCACCCCCCGCCACCTACCTTCACCTCAAGTTTGGCAGGTTACTTCTGGGACACCCTGTATAATGCAGAAAAAAACATGAAGGGTACATAGCTAAACAACACCAAAGAATAATTTAAGTACATATTTACTTAGCGCGAAACTACTCTAAAATAGTACCAAAATCACTAAAAGTATGTCCAGACAAAAATGTAATTGAGTAAATTGACTTTTTAATGTTTTTGGGTGTACAACTGGATACAGCCAGGACAAACTTAGTTATGTAGTCAAATAGGAAAATTAATAAATAATATATACATATTTTGTTCAGGTTCCAGGCTCTTCAAACCTATGGTTGTTATTTAAAGGCTCTTACAAATTATTTATTTTTTCCGCTACTTTTTTGCACTTTCCGATGCATGAAGATTTATTTTTAGTACTTGGCGCGTTTTGCACCGTGATTTGATTTTTATACGTGCAACTTTAGAGTAGTTTCACGCTAAAGTGAATTTTTATTATTTGAAAAAAGAGCTGGAAAACCGAACAAGTTGTCATGTCGAGGATCCAAAAGAGAAATTGAGTTATTTCAAGTCTCAATATAAGTCAAGATGGGCGACAGCGAGTAGAATAGAAGAAAAACTTTGTAAATAGATTAAAGACTGACTTGAGACATCATTTTCTTTGCGACGTATTGTGCCAAAAATTAAACGCGGCCGACCGGTTACTTCTTTTGAAAACTCCTCAGAAAATAGCAAACGCTCAAGACCAAGGAGTTATGTGAAACAACTTCCGAATTAAGTAATCTACAACATGGACCAGATTAAAAATCTTTTACACTTCTTCCTATCGGACAATTAACAGAAGAATCTCAGAAAGTAAGAAGCAGGGACTTTAAGCGCAGTGAAGACATAATTCGAGAAAATGTAGCAGAGACAAATCAAATAAGATTATTTTTAACTTTTTTTACTTAGCTGTGATCCGGTAATCACCGGCAGGCAAAAACCAAACAAAGTCATAGTGAGAAATATTCCTTAAGAAGCACCATGAAAGCTTCATCCCAAAATAAGTCAGATGCTAGCTCTCAACAGTTGATGGCGGGGATAGTGAGAAGATGACGATGCTTTAACTGTTAAATATGATGATAACAGAATGATGTTGTTGTAATTGGTATTGACGATGTTGTCGCTTGGCTCAGTAACTCCAATGACATTGAGTTGGCTTACAACAACAACACTGTGGCTCACTGTGGCTCACTTTGGCTCACTTAAAACAAACACATAATTCGTGGACGCTCGACACTTAAAACCTTCAGCTTCAAAAATCGCTCGAAATTCATTCACTGTTGGCTCGCATTTGTTCAGCTGTATGTATGTGTCATTGGTCCGTTAGTTTGGGGTTGAACTATTTTTTGTAATTCCCAAAACGATGTTTTTGTAATTTATATTGACGTTGTTGCTGTTGGGCTCAGTAGCTTAAATATGTTGAACACCCCTGATTTAACATATTTTCAATAATAAAATTTTGTAATAATATTTAATTTTAATTTTTTTTTTATAAAAATATAGTTTAGTATTTGACAAAAACCGTATAAATCCAAGTTTCAAACTTTGTGCAATACATAAAAAAATTAACAAACTTTTGTAAAAATTTTAAGCTTCCCAATTAGATTTCTTAAGAAAATTTTGAGTATGCAGTTTTGTAGCCCCTTCAATTTAATATAACAAAATGCATATTTGATGTAGCTAGGACTCTCCGTTGATTTTTGAAATTTTTTTTGATGACAGAGTTGTGCATTTTCTTCCATACAAAGTATATTGGACGATCTTTTCGATAATAAAAATAATGTTCTATATCAAAAATGTTTTTTTTTTCTAATAGCCGCGTCTGGGAAAACATTAGATCCACCTTAGAATGTCTAACAGCTTTAGTTTATTTGATGGCAGTTTTGAGGGTCCACTGCCCCAGCGTGCGGCAGTCGAACGAACGCGTGAACGCCTGCATGTGTGCTTGGAGCGAGCGCATCCAGGGTAGCCAGTGTGAGTAGTATGATGAGTGGCATCCCACCAACAAGCCACCCAGCATATGGCAACGTTTAGCAAAAGCAATAAATATTTGCATTGGCTATCAGCAATGCCGAGAATTGTGGTTATTGTTGTTGGTTTTTCTACTCAATTTGAAGGGTTTGTTGTGGTAGTGACGTTGCAGGTGTATCAAATAACTTTATACGTACATATGTATGTACATGGAAGATCGAGTGGGTAGTTAGAGGGAAGATAGCGCTCGAAATAATTACGAATAGCAAATAACAATAAACAAGTGCATGCAACCATACAA
>JAPVRG010231272.1:0-10423 GCA_029783565.1 Rhagoletis cerasi | reverse complement strand
AAAGTCGCTATCGCAGTTCCTTTTCTTGATGATATTTCCATGCAACTACAAGAAAAATTTGTTCAGCATAAAATCACCATCTCAAAATTGGCATATTTTCTTCCCTCTATATGTTCAAAAGACGATGTGTCTTTCAGCGACTCTGACGCCGGCGAGTTAAATATTTATAAAAATATTGACACGAGAACGATTGCCACAGAATTTTCTTTATGGAAAAAGAAATGGAGCCAAGAAGATTCTGCAAGTCCCCCAACAACTGCACTAAAAGCTCTAAACGAGTGTCAAAGTCAACTTTTCCCAAACATTTTTTATTTATTAAAAATTTATGCAACATTGCCTGTCACTACGTGTACTGCAGAACGTTCTTCGACTTTGAAACGTCTGAAAACCTTCTTGCGGAACTCGACCGGAGAAGAAAGACTGAATGGCTTAGCCCTAATGAGTGTTCATTGCAGATTTGATATGAACACTGAAGAAGTGATTAATGACTTTGCTGCAAAAAATCAAGACGCCTCGATCTTGTTTTAGAATATGGTTAAATAAATTTGGTTAGGGGTATGTATTGGAGCAATAGCCTTAAGATTACTTTAATTTTTTGTTGTTTGTGTGAAATATTTTCTTTTTATCAGTACTTTTCTTTTAATCAAACTATGTTGAAATAAAAGTGAAAATAAAAAAATATTTTGTCAAAACCTCCGCCCCCCCCCCCCCCTCCCGAAAAAAATCCTGGCTACGGCCCTGCTTCGAAGCATATATTTTAAGAAGTGGACCATCATTGCTATATTCTCGGATGACCAGGCGGTGATCCAGTCGCTCGGCTCTGTAAGTACCACGTCTATCCTAATGAAAAAATTTAAGGCTTTAGCTGGTAGGCATATTGCCGCACTTATCTGGGTGCACACGGGCACAGCAGCGTTCAGGGCAAAGAAATGGGCTAGCCCGCAACGGGTCTACTTTGTAGATCCCAATGCAAAAGAGGTTATTCCACCTTTGAGCTGCATATATCAAGGGCCGTATCTCTCAGTAGTGTCACAATAGGGTGTAAAGACCTACAATACTGCAGGGCTCACCAACTGCCCCAAGACTTTCTTCACTGCCGTTTTTACAGAACGCTGAATAATCATGCTGCAATACTGGAACTCGATCAAGAGGCTTCTTGACTTAGCTGTAACTTATAAGTTGCAGAAAAAACGGTATATCATCTCTTGTGCAACTACACATCTCTGGATACGACCAGTATCAGCTATTCTTTCTTTGGTGGGTTAACAGAAATGAGTGATATAATCCCACAGCCAGTTCTTGGATTCTTAAACTCGCGGGTTAGTGCTCATTGGAATTGTTGTAGTTACTCTCCCATGAATCACTCAACCCTTTATACCTATTTGAATGGACGGTATCACCGGGAAAAGATCGGGTAGAAGCATCACTTACCAGCTTTGGTTCACTCTTGGACAGTGAGGCCTCATCTCAGTTCTGCAAACGTTGAGCGAAAACTAGGAAATTGGCGATTGTAAGGCCTTTAAAGCTCAAAATGAATCGGCGGTGCTTACAAACCTATAGCTTTCGCTATTCGTGAGAGGTAACTGTGTCACTGTCCATTCGGAATCCACGCAGTGTGTCTAAAAGTCTCATCGGGCACTTATTGTCAGCATTGTTTACTTGGCTTTATCCTAGGTGCGCGTGCTGACAAGTCACTGACCGATCGGAATTCGCGCGTTGGAGTTACTGACTCCTTACTTCCGCGATTGCCTTGAACTGATGAGAAGGAATCACCGCAGCACTTTCTACTCGAGTGTACAGCTGTAGCGAGGCTAAGGCTGAAGTATCGTGGCTCGCACTTCAAAAATAACCCTGAGGAACTCACGCTTCAACGATTAATTAGTGATATAAGATTACGTAGTACTACAAGGGGCAACCTCTATAATGGTTAAGAGTGTCTCCAACAGCAAACGACCACGGCAACCTAACCTAATGAAACCTAGCTCAAAAATTCCAGAATATGTTTATTATTAAAATTTTAAACAGGCGGTCGCGTGAGTTCTAGAGTAGGAGCTTGCGCTTATTAGTTATCGGCAGTAACGCATTATAACTCTAATTGTATTGTGCTCAGTCTAAAGGATTGGTGACTTAAACAGCATTCCGTTCTCACTCAGTCGGATTGACGTTAAGAGAACGGCTCAGTGTCGATTCTGGCTAAGTACCGTCACTTTCTAAGCATTTTTTAATTTCAATTAGAACCAGTGTTCAAGCAATTAAGGAATATTTTAAGACATTTCATTTGTCATATAAATACGCACATTTCCATTTATCTTACACTATTTTCCTTCCCAATTACCGCCCATTGAATTATCTATGTCCATCTCGTGCTTACTTCAGATTTATGTCACTTTGGCATTTAACACCTCGTTATTAGCTCAACAACTTATTAACTAATGCAGATGTTAGTTGGCATATCCGCCTTGTCTGTTTGCATAATCACTTGCCGCCTCGCATACGAGCACCTACCTATATATGCATGTACGTCCTGTCAAAATGTGCGTGTTAGTTTACACTTCATTGCTTCATTGCACATTAGCAAATATATTTACCAGGTACTCGTATCACAACTTGAGGTGCGAAATCTCAACACTCTATGTAAATGTGTGCGGGTTTACAGACGTGCGAATATTCAATGAATATTCAAGAGCTTACAAACAAGTGGATAACTACTTGTATTATGTAGACAAAAGTTTAGAATTTGCTGTTGTTAGTACGAAGTATATGTAGTTATTTTTATTCGCATAGATAACGCAATTGCTTTGGTGTTATAATAATGTGGGAAAAAAATAAATACGTATATGTAAATACATATCGAGCCTTAACCGCCAAAATAACGTAAGCGACATTTTTTCAAAGTTTTCTTTTTGATGCAGAAATGCTCCTAGAGCGTCTAGATACATTTCTGCATCAAAAAGAAAATTTTGAAAAAAATGTCGCTCACGTTATTTTGGCGGTTAAGGCTCGATATGTAAATAAAAACCGAAAAGTATGAGACAAAATATTAAATTTTTTTGGACAAAAGTTTATGTCTACATATGTAATGTAAAAAAGCCCAAAAAAATATAAACCTTTACAGACTTTTCTTACAACTGAAAAATTTTGTCTACTAATAGAGCAATTCTGGTAACTGTCTTTCAACTCACAACAGTCTTTCGAAAAACAAAAGTCTGGAAAGCTATTTTCTGTCTTTCGAAAGACTAATTGATAGATCTGCTAACGCGGAGGTCTTAGCGTTATTCTGTTTGTATTTTAGCAATAAGTTTTCAAAGAATTTATTTAAATTTGAAAAAATATAAATACATTTTTCATTTTAAAACACTGAAATCGAATGGCCTTATTCATAATAAATAAAATAGATTTGAAAAGCTTTGACGTTTTCATAAATTTTTCAAATTATAAACCCTTTTTACAGCTATTTTATTTTTTATGAATAAGGCTATAAAAATGCAAAGAAATTTAAATTTTTAAAAATTAAATTGAAAAAAAAGAAAATAAAATAAAATAAAATAGGTTCCTTAAAGTTAAATGAAATTAAAATAATATATTTCTTACAATAAAAACTAAAAATTAAAAAACATTAAATTTAAAAAATAAAAAAATAAAAATAAAAATAAATAAGTTTCTAAAAATTAAGTTAAATTAAATTAAAAAAAGATTTATTTTTAAAACAATGAAATCTAAAAATTAAACGCAGAAAAAAATTTATTCAAATAAGGAAAATCATTAAAGTTATGTCAAAAAGCTACAACTGTCTTTAAGTATCAATTTAATTTTAACTATGAATACGTCCCAATAAGTTACTAAAAATTAAATTAAATAAAAATAAATAAAATAAGCTTCTAAAAATTAAATTAAATTAAAAAACAAAAATTTTCCTTTTTAAAACAATGAAGTCTAAGAATTCAAAGAAACTCAAATTAAAAAAAGAAAAAAACTTTAATTAAAGAAAAGGAGAGGAGGAAATAAATAAGTTTTCAAGCATTGAAAGAAATTAAAAAAATTATAATTTTTCTCTTTGGAAAATTAAAAGAAAATTAAATAAAAAAAGAAAAAATTTAAATTAAAAAAAACTTACTGCCCGAGGACTTGAAATTGGGATCCCTCGAGCCAGTGCTTTGCTCACTCGGCCATTGCAACTGGTGGAGTAACGCGAGCAAAATGATATACAACTGCCACAATAAACACAATTTTTCAAACAATCTTGCCTAGTGTCTTTGAATTGTCTTTCAACTACTTTACCAGACACATTCTCGACATATTTTGTGGGAAACCTCTATAATAAACTTTAGCTGTTAAGTGACTATAACCCCTCGACAAGCAATAGAAAACCTTTGAGTGCGTTTTTGCCATGAAAAAGCTTCTCATTCAAAATTACCTGCAGTTCGGAGGCGGCGTTAAACCGTAGCTTGGTGGAACAGTGAAACAGGTCGCCTAAGAAAGGAGACCAGACGGCTCTTTAAGTAGAGCAAACGAAGTGATTTCTGGCAATCCTGCAAGGGGATCTTAAACCCACTCAATTAAAAAAGTCTTGAGAAAGGCTCATAACCATACATGAAAGAAATTATGTAATATCGAAGAACGATCTGACTGAAACAGTTCGTTCGTTTTTCGCATCCAGTTTTAGAGGTATTTCTTGAGATTGAAGGCACTTTCAGCAACGTCCTACCAGAGGCTATTATCAATATCCTACCACATGTAGAAACTTCAGAACCTTTTTAGAGTTCAAAAGTCTTCTTCTTGGTAAATGAGGCTTGAAGATCAGTTATTCAGCCTCATTGCGTAAGTCGTAAATTAGACAAAATTTCACGACTCGACAACACTAGCATTGTTTAGAGTCGTGCTGAAATAAGTAAACGACGAAATTCGTCGAAAACTATACAGTGCTGCCAAGTTTTTTCGTTTTAATACACTAGTCGAGTGGAAATTTTAGGCAATGACGGGAAATTTTCGATACGATTCGACTCTCGAAAAACGACTTGCATTCCACACGACTCTCGCAATGAGGGTGATTAGTAAAAACTGCGGCAGTGAGCACGTACTATATTGGGCTAGTGGCTCGCACAGTTCGGCGTACATTTTCAAAGAAAGCTATTATTAGAGAGAGATTTATTTTGGAACAGAGAGTGGCGTGTATGCTAACTACTGGAGCGCAACCCTCCAAGCTGCCTAAACCCTTGCAAAGGTACTTAATTTTCTGCCTACTGACCTTTATTATTATTAACTACTGGCGAGTAGTAACGCAGTCAGGCTAACTATTTTTAATAAATGGAAGGGCCTAATATTTGGTAGTTCCAAAATTATGGATACCTGTCGGGCAAATTCAAAGCATCCGGACTACTCAATACCGACTTTGGCTATCGAAAACGGCTTAATTACAAGGAGTCCTTCAAGCAGCGAACGGGAAGAATATTCTGTCCGGAAAACATACTCTTAGGAAGTGGTGTTTAGTCACAAGAGTTGTGTCTAAACCTGAGCTTTTAACTGCCTTCAGATGCTGTGTAGGTGGCTGACGGTAAGCTGCGAAGCAGATGAACTGGCAAGGCTAGGTAGTTACAAACGTGCTTACCGACCGTAAAACTTTCTCGCGAAGAAGCTTGCTTTAGACAAACTTCCTTGAGGTAGAACATTAAAGCACCCTAAATCTGGATCAGGCTTTATAACAATAAAACTCACACGATCTAATTTAATTGGAACACTCCCACTCCGGCTGTTAAAAGTGATCATTATAGGCCATTGCTTTATGAGAATGCACGCCAGCAGAATGAGATTTTCTGTGATTGGCTACAATCTGCCGCAGCTCGGCTGCTCTATTCCAAAACAAAGTATGTGATAAAATTAAAATTAGGCTGTTTAACGAATTCTTTTGATATTAATGCTATATGATAAAGTTTTTCATTAATTTTTTTTGAGTCTTCATAAAAAAAACACAGTATATCCTAAATTATAAAAACCCGATTTTCCGAGGAAATTTTGGATACTGTGTTTTGAAATGTAGCAGCCGAGCTGTTCAGACGATGAAGACATCCAGAGCATCGAAAACTTTCTTTGCTATAGCCCAGGTCTGGCTAGACTTAGGCGGCAATGTCTCCATCAATACCTCTTCGACTGTCTTTTGGACCTAAGCTTGGCGAATACAGAGCTTGGCTTTTTTGATTTTATGTAGACCAATGTACGAGCACATAGATAATAAAAGCTTGCCCGTCAAACCGTAAATAAATTTATTCAATTTTGAATAATTTATTTTTAAAGAGAAATATTTTTCAAATGTACATCATTGCATTAATTAATGATACGTAAAAATTTAGCAGATACCTACATATGTATGTACATATCTGTAAATATGTATGATGGAGTGTGTGGTATTATATACAGACAATAATAGCTGCTGTAATTACGCTAAAAATTGCATATAAAACAATTTGTTTCAATCAAATAAATGCCAGTAGCATACATTCTACAGACACGCACACACACACACACACACATCTACATATACATATGTATGTATGAGTATGTACACAAAAAAAATAAAAAATTGAAATAATCAAATGATGAAAGCTAGCAACAATTGGGCTGACAGAAAGACAGATATATAGGTAGGCAGTAGCTTGCAAATAAAATTGCGGAAAAATGACAGTCCGCTGGGGTTGGGGTAGGCACCAACCCACACACGGTGGCGAAAATGTTAATAGGGAAGGGATATTTCTCCAAATTTTTGCTATTTTTCTTTGTTAAAAAAATATTATTTTTTTATGAAAACATAGTTTACTATCTAAAACAAACCATGTAAATAAGTATTTCAAACTTTGCAGAACCAGAGCTGTTAAATAATGATTAATAATCATAACGATTATTAATTAAAGCACGTTTTTTTTTGGGTAACCGTTTATTAATTAAATACCATTATTTGCACTATTTTAATGATAAATAATTAATTAATTTAAATTGCATGATTATTTTGTTATTTTAATTATTTTCAATTATTTTTGAACTTTTTTAATTGTATATTGATATAATTATTTGATTATTTTCAATTATTTCTGATTTTTTTTAATTGCATGATTAATATAATTATTTGATTATTTTCAAATATTTTTTAGTTTTTAATTATAATTGTTTTTGGTTTTTGATTTATGATTTATTACAACTTGTGAATAATACATTGCAACGCAGTTATTTGCATAAATATGATGAGAATTAATACAGTAACATAAGATAAATGCACAAGTATAATAACAAAAACGAAAAAAATTCAAAAAACAGGTTGCTTTGTTATTTTATTTGCTAATTTTTTATAAAAATATTCTCCATACTACAACAAAACCGCATACTATACATACATCAGAGTTCCAAATTTGGTGTAAAACTTAGAAAAATTCCACACTTTCATCAATATACACACATAGTTCACTTCTTAATTAGTATTCACTGTACGAGTAGAATTTGGTTTCAGTTACTTAACACTAACTTATGAAAATTTGCCAGCCAAACAGCTTCATCTATTTGGTAAAATAATTAAAAATAATCTTATAATTACAAATAATCAAATAATTAAAAACAATCAAATAATTAAAAACAATCAAATAATTAAAAACAATCAAACAATTAAAAATAATCAATTAAAAAAATAATTTGATTAAAAAAATAATTTGATTAATTTTGTTTATTTGATTATTTTTTTAATGGACATTAACCATAATTATTTTTAATTAATAATTAATTGCTTGGTTATGTAAGACAATTAAAATAATCATTAAAATTAAAAAATTTTAAAAAATTTATGATTATTAATCGTAATGCAAATTTAACAACTCTGTGTAGAAAATTTAAAAAAATTCGATGAATTTTAACAAATATTCATTAAAATTGTAAACTTTTTATCAGATTTTTTATAATTCTTTTGAGTATGCATTTTTTTAGCCTATTAAATTTTGGTGAAATAAAGTGCAAGTTTGAAGTAGCTAGGACTCGCCATTAATTTTTGACATTTTTTAAGTATTTTCTTTCAAAGAAAGTATAAAGTATGTTCGACAATTTTTTTTATGAAGAAAGTGAGCAACACCTTCCACAAAAAAAATTTCCAAAAATCAACGGTAAGTCCTAGCTACTTCAAACTTTCACTTTATCATACTAAAATTTAATGGGCTACAAAACTGCATACTCAGAATGTTTCTAAGAAATCTAATTAAAAAGCTCAAAATTTTGATGAAACTTTATCGAATTTTCCTAATTGTTTTATAAAGTTTGAAATTGTGACTTGCATGGTTTTTGTTAGATAACGAGCTACACTTTCATAAGAAAATAGTAAACATTAAATAAACGAAAAGGAAATAGCCAAAGAATGCTAAAATTTCTCTTCCCTATTTATATTTTCGCCACTGTACAGACATAAGTACATTCATACATTCAAACATACAGCGTGCTTAAAAATTTAATCCATTTAGAGAATATAAAATAATAATAGCAATTTTAATTTCATACTCTGCCAGCGCCTTGGTCTGGCTGATACATACAAACAAATGCAATTGCTTTAATATGGATGTACATATGTGGGTGTGCACGATTCACTCCCTCAGAATCCGGTCAAGGCAAAATGAGGGCAACTCTATTAATACTTATGTGCGACCTAAACACATACACATGCATATTTTTAATGTGCATGTATGTACCCTGCAGGAAGCGAATCTAATTTAAAAGTAGTTTTAAACTGCTTTCAAAACAATTGGTATTGACGATTTACTGTAAATTTTCATATACGCGGACTAATTATTTTTGTTCGGCGATGGCCACATTCCGGACAACTATGGTTACCTCTGCATGAGATATCCACCAAATATTATCTAACTACTTTTCAACCACAAAATAGTCAATGACTATCTTTTGACTACAGTTAAACCAGCTAGTAATTAGTTTGTTTTACATACATTATTAACAACTCAAAAAGATGGTTTAATACCACCTACTAAAAAACGAGATTCCAAACCTTTATTAAAAGAAGTAATTTTTGTATATTGAAATGCAGATTTTATTTAAATATATAGACTTCACTTGGATATTTTAATATTTTATAAAGAAATATATATTAAAGAAACAGGTTTATAAGTACTTTGCACTGCGTTACACAATCGATAACAAACAAAAAAGCGTTGATGAAAATTTAAAGATGTTTAATTCTAACATACATATATGATGCGTAGAGTTAAATTATTTCATTTGCAGTGTGTATTAAGGTGGGTGCGAATGCCTAGGGTTGATACGTCTGCCTATTCATTTCATCATGTCATTCATATCGTTTCCCTATGGCATTCATATCGACCTTAGTAAATAATAAGAAAATTGAAAGTATTACAAAAAGTTGGTTTTTTGAACACTTTCCCAAACATATTTAGTAAAAACTTGTTTACTATAAATTAATTAGATTTTTTGTATTCAAAGTAATTATAATAACGGATATGACATTAACATCATAAAGGAAAGCGAAATCAAAAATAGCAATCAAATTGAGAGTATTACAAAACGTTAGTTTTTTAAAGACTTTTCCGTGTCTGTATACATTCATATTATGTAAAAACTTGTTTACTACAAATTAATTGGCTTTTTCTTTAATTCAAAGTAATTATAATAATGGATATGATATTAATATCATACAAGAAAGCGATATCAAAAGTAGTAATCAAATACTTTTTTACAAAGTCTAATCATTGTTCCTATTTTTTGCTGCAGCTTTTTGTACGCTGACTTTATGAAAATATCTTTTCTTTATAACTTGTATTGCCCTCCGGAGCTCCTCGGTTGGGTCAGGGCTATCAATCGCAGCTGTAAAATACATATAAATACACATTTCTGACATCTTTATATGTATGTATGTTAATATTTATACCTAACAGAGTATCAAAGAACTGTCGATATTCTTTGAGCCCTTGCTTTCCGTGGACTCCATCGATGTTTACGGACATGATAACGTCAGTGCTCATTGCGTTATCCAATTTTTTTGTTAACTTTCCCTTCAGTAGCGTCTTTAGTGCTTTGATCTGTTAAAGACAAGAAAAAGTTAAATATTGCATATATTTATGTAATAAACTCTATATACATAAATTGATCTGTTTTCTCCGCATATTTTTTCATCAATTTCTTTCAAATCCTCCAATGACTTCAAAGGAAAGAATTTCAGCACATCATCAGAAATAGATTCTTGGTATATAAGCCGCTTTAGTAATATATTGTGTTCTGCCAGCGTCTGCATAATAACCTGATTTTGACTTTCCACAATACCTAAATGAATACACATTTCCATAGGTTATATACAGTATCGTGCAAAACAAATTCGTTACAATTTCGTTGTTTCTAATTAAATAAAAATGTGTACATCTTTTTAATAAAAATG
>JAPVRG010231262.1:0-11211 GCA_029783565.1 Rhagoletis cerasi | reverse complement strand
CACAAGATGATGCACATCACAGCACTGCTGCAGATAGTTTTCATATGTCCTGCGAAGAACAAAGAATAGAGCAGGATAGAAAACGTAAAAGTGACGAGCGTATCTGCAGTAAAAATGCAGCGGTAACGCCGCCAAAACAGAAAAGGCTAGGCACTAATATCAAGGAAGAGTTGTTGGAAGAGAAACCATCCACTAGTAAGGAAGCATTACGTACCTTAAGGCAACGGCAAAGGGAGGCGGTGGAGCAAAATAGACCAATGCTTGAAAATAAAGGAAAACAAGACGGCGATCAAAGTATAGTGAAGGTTACTTTGAAGCCCTGCAATAAAGAGAATGTGGCTGCTAAAAGTAGTAGCAAAAATTTTGAAAGCTTAAAACAAACTAATGCTGAAATAAATGGGAATAAACATAAGCAAACTGAGCGATCAGGTGTATCGCCTGCTACAGAAAGTAGCAAATCGAGTAAGCCAGACATTTCAGAAGGGTCTAAGAAAAATAAAAGTAATAACAGCGATATGAAGCTACCCGAAGTCGGAGAGAATACCAAAGTTTTACAAAACTTGAAAACAAACCAAGTCGTGGCTAAAAGCAGTGTCTCGGAAAACGACGCCAAAAGTATGGTACAAAAGGCGAAAGCAAACCAAGTTTTGGGTAAAAGCAGGGTCTCGGAAAACGACGCTAAAAAAGTTATACAAAAACCGAAAGCCGCAGAATCAATGGCAATAAAGCCACTACAAAATACGGTCAGTAACGAAACAAAAAAATATGCGCTACGAAAATCTGCCGAGAATGCGAACCACTCAAAGCAAACAATTGACCAGCCACAGTCAGTGAAACCGCCCGCTAAGACTACGCCAAATGCCACTGGTAGGGCGGTTAAAAATACTCCAACGGCCTTGAATCAACACAAAGCCACCAAAAGTACGCACAACTCTCACAAGCAGTCACCTAAGGCGGCGCAAATGATACAGTCCGCTCCACGTCGTAGTCCACGCAACCACCAACGCAGTTTTACTTCCACAAAGCCTACTGTAAACGGCCAAATTGCCACGCCACAAGCATCCACTGCTGCTAAGCACTTCCCAATTGAAAAGCATAACTTGGACGAATCTCTTTTCATAGCCGATGACTCCTTCGAGTTAAATACTGGCATCAAGGCTGCGATGGAAGTTGGAACTGAGTTGAAAAGTTCGCCTGCATCTCCAAAGCCTAAATCTGCTAAAAGCCATGTTGACGAAATTCCCGAATCTCAGCAAATTGTGCAAGCTGTGGCTGATTCTCCAGTGCCCGCGAAGCACTCAGTTCATGCATCACGTTTGCTGCGCACCACTCAACGTCTGAAAGCACAAAAAAGTAGTATTGTAAAAAATGAGCTCACCGCAAACTCACCACCATCCAGTTCAATAGAGGTTTCTGACATGTCACTAGACCACTCACTGCTGAAAAATCCACTCCAATTGAATGCTTCACATATTTTAAATTGCTCAAAGGTTGAAACGGCCTCCACAAATTTTAATCGCCTCGAGGTAGTGGATATCTGTGGGGACCAGAAACTCTTCCAGGCTGCATGTCGAGAGCTCATAGAGGCCAAACGGTTCGGCTTCTGTGTTGGCTTGCAGCAGCAAGAAAATAAACGTAAGCCACTAATAGGTGGCAATTTGCTAATTAACCAAATGGCTGGTGGCGATACCGCAGACAAGGATGCAGCAGCAAAGTACTTCCAAATCGACGACAATACATATCTGGCCGGCTGTGCTTTCGGTGTCTGCGAGAATGTAGTCTATTTTATGAATATGCAAACAGAAGGCACCGCCAAAAACGTTAATGCAGAAATGAAAATCAATTTTTTGACGGCACTTTTAACAGAAAGTGGTAGCACTTTAATTTGTGTCGATGCAAAGGAGCAAATGAAGATCTTATGTCGCATTTTGGGAGAACTGAGTGAGGTGCGCGTTGATTTGGAGGACCCGAAGGTAGCCAATTGGCTTCTGCAGCCAGACAAACTTATGAGCTTGCAGCAAATGGTAAATTCCAATAGCTAGTTTGGCAACACTTAACACACAAATATTTACATTAAGTTTTATCGATTTGATAGACACAGCAATTTGCACCAGAATGTACGGCACTTACAAGTTTATGCGGCAATGGACGTGGTTATGGTAGCCACGGATTGGATACGGCTAGCGCTATTTTGGCCAAGGTTAGGTAATTGCAAAAGGGGTTTCATTTGAAATTTTTATTACTTTTTAGTTTAACAAAAATTATTTGTAGATGTTCAGTCGAGGCTTGTGTTACTGTGCATATACTGAAAGCACAAATAGAGAATCTGGAGCGCATCGGAACAGGACAACTGTACAAATTTTTCAAAGGTTAATTCCCTATAATTTTGCGCTACATTCACATTTTGTAAAACTCTATTATCTTGTAGAACTTGAAATGCCTTTACAAAACTCACTTTGCAATATGGAAATGATCGGATTCCCAGCGAATGAAGCAGCTTTGCGGAAAATTTTCCAACAGATGCTGGAAACGATGAAAAAGCTGGAATTCAAAATCTACGAAATGCATGGCGGACGCTTCAATTTAGGCTCCTCGGCTGCGGTGGCCAAGGTAATGCGGTTATAAAACCCAATAGCCAGTTTGTCTTTACAACAAGCTTGGTATTCATGTATTTCCTTATTCGTATTACATTCTCCTTTATATTTGAAATTCAGGTTGTTGGTCTGCACCGCAAATCCAGCGGCCGTATAAGCACTTCACGGCAAATACTCGAAAAGATCGATTCACCAATTTCTCAAGCCATCATTGCATATCGCAAATTAAGCACCACGTTGACAAAAAATATACAACCGCTCTTGAAATGCATACAAAAGAATAGGTAATATTAATTAATTGTTTTGTATTTTTGTTTCTTATTTGCGTGATTCCCTTGCGTCTATTCAGAATAAATGGTCAGAGCATCACATTCACTCAAACTGGACGCATTTCAATGATGGAACCGAATTTGCAAAATGTGGCTAAAGACTTTGAAGTCAATTATGAAGGTACATACATATATATTTATTGTCCTTAGCACTATTGCATTTTTGTATTTGCATTGCAGGTGCCGAAAAAGTGATAATATCTTGTCGCAGCGCATTTTTCCCTGCCGAAAGTGGACGATGCTTGCTAACATCCGATTTTTGCCAACTTGAAATGCGTATACTGGCACATCTTTCACAAGTAACTACATGTGCATTTACAAAAATACATACATATATCTTAAGAGTTTTTTTATATACATAATACATTCGTATATAGGATTCCGCGTTGCTAAAAGTGATGAACACTAATCGGGATATTTTCACTGCAATAGCAGCGCGTTGGCATAAAGTATCGGAAGCTGATGTTTCGGAGCAGTTGCGTAATGGAACCAAGCAAATTTGTTATGGTATTGTGTATGGCATGGGAATGCGCAGTTTGGCAGAAGCTCTTAAATGCACCGAACAGGAAGCGATCTCGCTGTCGCAGCAATTTCATATGGCTTATCCAGGTATAAGGTAATCATCAAGAGGTTTTCGTTTTTGGAAGGGTTGCATAAGTCATTACATACCTTATTTTGTAGAACCTATGCGGATAAAGTTGTTAAATTTGCACGCAACAATGGTTATATAGAGACCATTACTGGTCGACGTCGTTATCTGGAGCATATCAACAGTGGAGAGCCTCAGCAAAAAAGTAAGGGAAATAGCATAGTCAATGCTGATTGAGATCTAAGATATACATATATATTTTGTATGGTCTTCTATCCATTGCAGATCAAGCTGAACGTCAGGCTATCAATTCTACTATTCAGGGCTCTGCTGCGGACATAGCAAAGAATGCTATTTTACGCATGGAAAAAAATATCGAAAAGTACCGTGACAAGTTGGGCCTTACAAAAGCGAATGCTGTGCGCTTTGTGTTGCACATACACGACGAACTGGTGTTCGAAGTGCCCGCTGACAAAGCGAAAAAGGTGGCCAAAATCTTGAGCCTTACCATGGAAAACTGTGTTAAACTCAGCGTACCGCTTAAAGTGAAACTAAAAATGGGCAAGAGCTGGGGTGAGCTACAAGAAATTAAATCATAATTTGTGCATAGATGTTGTTAACATTTAAATAATTAAGGTTTAGTTAAATTTGATGCTTCACACTAACTTCTCATACAACTCATTAAGCCACATACTTGATACATACTTATATACTTTTAATTTATTTAATAAGCGCTAACATTCTACTTGAATTGTAAACTACTTTAAATGCAATAAATAGCATACCGCTTAATTGATTTTAAATTGTAAACATGCAGTTATTGTGTGCTACATTCAGACATTTTCGTCGATTGCTTTTAAGTTACCATCTCTGCTACATACACGACAAAGACGGTTTATAACCGGAGTGCGTCCATTTTTGGTATCTTAAGCCTTGTTCAATCCCTCCTTTTCCGCCCACTCAGTCCATGAACCAGGATAGTACTTGACACTAAAAATTTTAATTGACGGAAAATAAATGTCATATTTTAATTAACGTACATACGTGTGTTTGCAAAGCCATATACGTACTTTTTGTAGCCATTCCCAACAGCCAAATCGTAAGCTCGCTTGGCACGCCCACCAGCTTGACAAGAGAATATTAGCACCGTCTCTTTGCTGGGTTTGTCACGATTGAAAGCGGTTTTAAAGTCGTTTTCAGACATTTGAAATGCAGCTTCCAAGTCGGGCACTGAGGAAGATAGTACCCAAATATTTTATATTAAACGACAAAGCAAATGTTTTAATAATACAGATTTTTATTAAATGTATGAGTCTAATGCTAAATTTCTCTCTTTATGATCAAACGGCTACTTTTCCTAAATCGGCATTCGACTATTCTAACGGCGGCTTCCGAATACCGGGAGTAACGTTGTACTTGCTACGGCACCGGCCTCTGCCGTGGTCCACCGTATTCTTCCCCATTCCATTTATTTCGGCCTCCGAAATGTCTCGGCTCAATAGGTGGCCAAAGAACCAGAAATGAAATGAACTCAACAACAAAATAAGCCTTGGAACTCTGCACTGGTAGTGCCGCCACTTGACACGGCGAAGCAAAGTCAAAAACCCCAACCATCAGTAACCTAACAACCTACAGATTCATGCATCCGCAAAGCTGGAGAAGAGGCTTAGTCCCCCAGAGGTAAAGTCATCCTCCAGGGAAACTGGTAGGACCGAACCCTCTGAGAAAAAGTCACCCTTAGGGAAAGCTGCGGATGGCCTGTCCCACCTATGCGTAGATCCACCTCGCAGGCTGTACTAACCGACTCTTTTCAAAGTAGTATCTGAGACAAACGCCCTCAATCAGCGCACCGATTGCGTTCTCAGGATGACATCCCGAGTGGACCCAAGAAGCATTGGGCTTTCTCTCCCTCTAACTGTCAGTCGATGGCCGTATCCACCGCGAAGCCGTTTGCCGTGGCTGCCAAAATGCCCCTAATGCTGGCTGTGTTGGACGATGACCCTTGTCCACTTTAGCACGGACAATTGGAAGTCTGTTCTGGTGGGTATATGCAGGGTCTTTAAAGGGATACTCGCGAAGTATCCCGGATATCGTTCTATTCCAAGAGCTTTGGGTCGTCAGAAACAACTGAACTCTGATGCCAACCAGATGGTACCAGCTGCTGTAGCAGGTAGGATCAGAGCTTGTATTCTTATAAAAAAAGGTATATTCTGATTTTCTACTCTCCCAATACAGTGACGAGGTTACCGTGAGAATCAGCCTTCAACTGAAGGAGGGCATTGTCTGGCTGGTAACTGCATACATGGCCTATGCCAGCCAAGATTTTCCATTCAGAAGACTCCCGATCATAATTGGGACTGACACTAATTCGCACCACACAATATAGGGCTCCAGCGACTTCAGCTCCCGAAGTGAGTGTTTACTCGATTTTATTGTTTTAAATAATCCTTGATTTTGCAGCACTGAGGAAAAACAGGAGGAGGCTGTTTAATTAGGAGGGTAACTGGCAACCTTACAAAGATGCCCTCAAGATTTTCCAGAAGGCCATAGACAGGGCGCAACACAAATCTTGACTAAACTTCTGCAACAATATTTAAGAAAACTCTGAAGCCAACATAACAGTGACTGGACATCATGTAGCGAAATGCTGAAGATCCCTATGAGCAGTCACTTCCCAGGGTGCTCTGACATATCACCTCCAATGCTTCGCCCGATCCTAAGACCCACTCTTCCCTAGGCAACACCGAAAGGGGCATTATGAAATGGTGGAATGGGCTATAATGTCCTTCTAACTCTACAAATATCCGGGACTTGGCGAAATCCCTCCTGCCCAACTACATAAAAGCAACTAAGAACATTCTGTCCGTTCTGCTTGTCCATACGAGTGGACAAAGGCGGTATTTTTTACCAAAAGGGACAGGGCCGCTCATGTGAAACCGAACTACTTCAGGCCTATAAACCTCACTTCATTCTTTCTAAAAACTCAAGAGAGGCTCATTGATGAATATATTCGGCAAAATATAATACGCCCGAAATCGTTCACTTTTCGCTTATGTGCATTCTTTATGGGCGGATGAAAAAATGTCGGGCGAAATTGTTTTCGGGCGAAACTCGCGATAAGGGTGATAAAGAATGACAACCTCGCCCCGAACCAGCATGCATATTCCAAGAGCAAATCCATGGAGACCGCGTTTCAGGAAATCCAGATTGAAAAAGAATCGAGTTTTTCTCTATGTCTATCCGAAGTCTGTTGTTAATTCCCTTCTTAGGGTGGGCGTGCAACGGGTACTGATGGATTTTGTTGGGCTACTCGAAAATAGAACTATTCTTTCAGAACTAGGGGACGGTTCCATAACATAATCGTAAACTAGAACTTTGCTCCATGTCCCACCCTGTTTCAATATTATGTACTAATAACATTGTGCATTACTTACTTGGTACACTTATAGCACCTGGTATCACCCCAGTCCTTGCCAGCTCCTCTTTGTTCCGTACGTCGATCAGGTAGGTGTCGGGCTGATTTGGCACATCTTTGACCTGTTCATAGGTGACGGTAGCCATACTTGAAACGTGTGCTTTTACTATTTTGCCTGATGCTGAAAATCTGAATTTATTATATATTCAATTAGACTCCAAACAAAAAGTGATTCGTTCAGCAATTTTTACTCACTCTTGTACTGCTTGCCTAACGACCTGCTGCTTTATAAATATTTAATCAAACCACTATGATTAATTCGTCTCCCAGTTTTAAATCGGTGAAGATAAGATATGTATGCATGTACGTATGTATGTATGTACTGTTTGTTGTACACAGTTCACAGGGGAATTGTTTGTGCCGGCACAGCTGGTGTGTATCTTTGTATTAAAAGTTCTGACCACTGTCAATTTTTAACGCAGAGCTTAAAAGCACTCTTTTCTGAACTAGGGGTGTTCATTTTAGAATGGTACATATGTAAGTAAAGATAGGCAAAGTGCGTGATTTGTACGTGTCACGACTTTTCACGCATGAACATTAGCGGATTTAACAAAAAATCACAAAAGCTCCGTGGATGTGCGTGAGTTGCATATTTGCTGCGTGATGTGCGTGGTTGAAGAAACTGCCTGGGATGGATATCGATGACCTTAAGCAAAATTTGAAAAACAAAACGTAGGTGCGTCGTGAGCGTGCTTGAGCGTGAGCCAAAATTACTCACGCGCCCATCTACATATACCTAGTTGGGAATAAGCGCTGGAGGTTGACTTTGGTATAATGACCCAATATTGTTTTTGTTGTAGAATAATACTAAACCTAGCCTAAAGCCTAAATTAGTGAATATACTAAGGGCCAATTGCACCAGCTCTGTTTAACTTTAATCTCCAATTAAACATTGTTATCGACGTTACCGACTCCATGCATACCTTATGGAGGCGGTAACGTCAATAACGATGTTTAATTGGAGATTGAAAGTTAAACAGAGCTGGTGCAATCGGCCCTAAGTGTTATCGTCAATCTAATCTAACGATAGACCCAGAAAACGGGCAGTCCCGATGGGATAGAACTATAGGGAGAGGAGTGCAAGATTAGTTGGTTTGAAAAGGTGATTAGAGTGCCGTGCGGGACATCT
This sequence comes from Rhagoletis cerasi, assembly GCA_029783565.1. Classification (NCBI taxonomy): domain Eukaryota; kingdom Metazoa; phylum Arthropoda; class Insecta; order Diptera; family Tephritidae; genus Rhagoletis; species Rhagoletis cerasi. The sequence continues at coordinate 3,095 of JAPVRG010231262.1, read as the reverse complement.
TCACATATTGGACTTAGGTTGAGTATGTCGTAGTTAATTCCAGATAAGTAGAGGAACAATTTCTATAATATGCACAATAGAGCGATGACGGCATTGACGAGGCGAGAGTTGACGAAGGAGTTGGTTGATTCTCAAAGAATGCCGTTCAATTCGTGTCTACGGTCCGTGATCAGCGGATGCCGTAGGCCCAAGAAGCACGCAATTCTGACTGGGTTTGACCAGAGGGAGAGGGACGTTAGCTGATTGTTGTTTAGCGGGCATGCGAAGATGTGGGTTGAATCACATGTGCTGGGCACCTTTGGGTCGGACCTGCTCAGGTAAGAGTTTAACCTGTTGCAGCATCCAGAGCGAAGTTTGGGGGAGTCTTGTAGGGATCTGCCGAGGCTGGCGAAGTTCTGTCGCATCAACGACTGGTGGTTTTACTCCTAAAACGGCATTCACAGGTCGCGAGTTGGTGTAGCTTGAGACAGACTCCCTGTGTATGCCGTTAATGGTCCGCATACACGCTGTTGGCTTCAGTGATTGCTTTATGAATTTCTACACCTCGACCCGTTAGTTCGTATTGATGTATTCTATTGTTGTTGTTGTTGTTGTAACCGCATACGAATTCCCCAGAGTTGTTTGGAGTGACAGTCCTTGGACAGATATCTGAAGGTATTCCGTAGCTGTCCGAAGTGCAGCATTGTGACAGGTCTGTAGCTTCGTCCACTGCGTCCTACCTGTCCCCGGCGACCACGCGGGCGCTGCATAGTTTAGAACCGGCCGGGCAATTGCCTTGTATGTGCTAACAACGTTTTTTGGCCCTTTCTCGAAGTGCTGCCTGCTAGTAATTTGAGTACTTTGTTGGGGCTCTGTACTCTATGACAATTGCGGTTGTGTGTTGAGAAAGAGAGGAAGCTATCCAGAGGTAGCTTCCAGAGAATTTTCGAGTTGTTCAGTTGAAATTTGTTCGCCCTGCCTAAAGTTTATTCAGTCTGACCTCTTTCGTCCAGGTGGTGAAAAGGGTTGCCGAGGATTTCGTAGGGGAGAGGGTTAGGCTCCTTGCAGTGAGGAAGCGAGAAAGTTCGGAGAGGTAACCGTTTACCTTCGAGCGCAGGTAATCAATTCCGTTGCCGGACGCCATTATCGAGCAGTCGCCAGCGTACGAGAAAGTGTCTGTCCTCTGTAGCTTGCTGCTTAACTGGGACCTTTGTTAAATTACTATATGTAGATGCAGTTATCCGCTGAAACGAAGTCGACCGGTTTGTCGATAGAGATAATGATGGGCAAGTGGTCTGATGATATGGTAGGCATAGCTCGTCAAGTCATACTGTTTATCATGTCACCCCAAGCGAGTGTGATGTGCGGCGAACTGCATCACTCATCCATTATTTTTACAGGGGGGTTTGTCATTCACTGTTCAAAATGTCGATTCGCCTCTGCTCTGCCCATTAATTTCCCTTACTACCATTTGACATGCTTGAATACCAAAGATGCTGATGAACATTAAAGTCGTTCCCACAACAGTAGAGTCTACGTAACCAGAACGATCCAGATTCACATCTGGTCAAGAACTGTCACCTTAAAAACTTTTTGAGGAATTTGTATGCCATTACAATAAGCGTATGTGCATTAAAATCACCTACGGATAACTATGGTCTTACATTCTGGGATAGTATCAGAGATACTAAAGGAAATGTTTTCGTCGATAAAGCGATGCAGCATGGTGTTGTACTAAGCCTCAACCGTTACCTCTCTCGATCTTTACAGCTTAGAAGCGCTTTTCTATTAAATTTGCCTTATTAATGTCACAGACAGTTATCTTTGAGATCTTACCTTGGAGTCCGTTGCAATTGAATTGAAGTTCACTCTTTTTTTCGCGGAATATGTCGCGATTCGGGGCATAAGGGAGTGTCCTATTAGTGGTTAATTTTTTGGGATGATTAACTTGCGACTTATTGTTGGTTGTTGCTACAACTTACAGAATAGTTCAGTCCTTTGAACAAATACAGCTCATAAGTCTAAGTGCAGCGAAGATTTTATAGCGACATTATACTGGGGCGCATAGCTGCATCTGTATGTACACTAACAAAAGTTCGGCAAATTGCTTGTTTGAAAAAAAAAATACAAAAATTTTTTTAATTTGTAATTTTTAATCTTTATTCTTTTTTACATATCTTTTCTACATAATCACCATTAATTTCAGTACAATTCTTTAATCTGTGGATCCACTGTTCAAAGCAGTCCTCAAGATCGCGTTTTGTAGCTTCTTAAGTTCTACGTTAAGCGCATTAATTATCTCTCCATTGCTACCGAGGACTTTTCCCCTCAAATTTCTTCGATACCAGACAGCGCAACGAAGTTAATAGTCTTTTCAGCAGTGAGAGCTGGCGCATTATCATGGTGTAGAAAGTAGCGACGCAATTCCTCTTTTTTTCTTTTTCCCAACAAATTTTCAGTACTTTTCGTAAGCAGTTTTCAGTATACCATTTGACAGTTACTGTCCGACCTGCATCTAGAGGAATAGCAGCTACAATTTTTGCTCTGGTGAAGTAAACCGATCTCATCACTTTCGTGGCTGACTTTTGTTGTCTTGCTTTAACAGGTAGACCTGCTCGTTTGGGGCTCCATACCATTGATTGCTGTTTAGTTTCCGGGTCCCACTTATAAAACCAAGCTTTGTCATCTGATCCGATCATATTACAGTTAATAGACTCTCCGTTTTCGAAGTTTCTTAGGAAATATTTAGCAAAACGACCACGAGCTTCTTTGTGGCTCTCATTCGAAATTCGTGGGATCCATCGAGCACATTTCTTCGTGTACTGTAGATCATTCCGCAATATTCGCGATACAGCATTGGAATTCAAGCCTAATTCATCATCCACGGAATAATGCCCAGTCTGGAACATTTGATACCACTTGCAAATGGTCTTAGGGGATGGTGCATTCATTTCATATGCAGTTCGGCGTTCATTGAACATTTCCACAGGCTTAAGTTGACGTCGAACGCCGTAAAGAATTGCATGACGAATTTCTTCCTGCGTTGGTGACGGAATTTCTACCAACCTTTAGTCAGTAATTTTGGGCTTTCTCGTCTCCGTTCTTATCGATGTCTC